>WTSP01001194.1:74074-88772 GCA_025331215.1 Actenoides lindsayi | reverse complement strand
CCCCCCCCCACAAAAAAAACCCCAACCCACCAAACCCGAACAAACACAAACAAAAAAAAAACCGACCCAAAACAAAACCAACCCACGAGAAACAACAAAAAAAATAATCTAAAAGCATTTTAGAAGATTACTGGTTCATTGCCTCTTAATGTAGACTGTTGGACTACAGATTTTTTTTTTCAGACTAAAGCTAACTCCTGTTTTTCTTGCAAACAGAAATAATTGCTAGACTCACTTGAACTTCTTGGGGTCAAAGTAGACCTAGGTAGTCCTTTTTAATAGCGTGAAGATAAACTTGAAGCTAAATGGCAACAAATAAACCTCAAATGGATTTATTACACATTAATATAAGCCAATGTCTTTTAAGTAAATTCTAACAGTGTCTATAATTCAAACTGGTTAGGAGAAGGAGTATTTGACCTTCTGGAGACCAGTCACCCACTTGTGGCTGACATCAATTCTTATTATCTGCTACCTTGAAAAGAAGTGGTAAATGACAACACTTACTGTTCCTGTAAGTCTGTTAATGGTGAAGGAAACCCAGGGTATCCCTTCAGCTATCCCAAGGAACTGCCGTTTATAGTGCAACTGTGCCTGAAGCAAGATGATGTTGAAATGCATTATACAAATGTAATGCAGATAATAGCCACATGAAATAAGTTTGAATATACTGTGCAAATTATGTGTTGGTACTGGAAGTAATTTCTTTAATGAATATTTGGGTGTTTATTATCTCAACACACGGACAGTTAGATAAAATATTTCTGAAAATTGCACCAGGTGTTGTCAGTGGAGTGCATTTTTAGTATGCAGTTTTCTCATGATGGTGATGTTACTAAACACTGGGACTGTTTCTGCCTCTAGAATTCAAGGAAGCCTTTTCCCTATTTGACAAAGATGGTGATGGTACTATCACAACAAAAGAACTGGGAACTGTCATGCGATCATTGGGTCAAAATCCAACAGAAGCAGAATTACAGGATATGATCAACGAGGTAGATGCTGATGGTAAGTGTTGGAGAGGTAGTTATTAGCGCTGTGATCATTTTAAGCATGTATGACCTCTGCATTGGGGCTTGAACTGCATAGAGAAGATTCTGTGACATTGAATTCGTGAAGCAGTTTAGAAATACTCAGTGGAATCTGAACTCAGGAGGATGTCAGTTTTGATCGCTCTCTGCACAGCAGAGATGATAGCAGTATAAGTGAGAATCTAAAAAAGGGCATGGGCAGAGACACAATTACGCTGTTTGTCTAATATTTTATGGGTCACAGGCTTCCTGTTGCTTTCCTGTACATGGTTTTTCAGCCCGTGTTGGTCTTAACAGCTGTACTAATGTCTGGTTTTGTCTAAGACCAAAAATATGGTAGGAGTGGAATATCGCTAAACTTACAAAAATTGAAAACCTGTCAGGGAGAGACTGTGTAGTCTAATGTAGTATATTAAATGACTAATGGGGGGCGGGGATTGGAGGCAAAAGCAGAAAAACCTTTCCCTATCAAGTCTATCGGAATTATTTTAAATGGGTGCCAGAAAGGGCAGCTGCACATTTGGTTTGAGACTTCACACAGGTTAGCAGTTAAAAAAAGGAAGAATGCATTCCCCTACTCAGTGATGTCAAGGCTTTGATCTTGTATGTTGGTTGTGTTAGTGATTTTTCTCTAACATCTCTGTAAAAGAAGAGTGAAAGTATATTAGCAAGAGTATAGATTATCTGATTATCATACTATGTTAAATAAAATTACTTTCCTAGAAGAAGTTGATCTTAATTGCTGACTTTTGGAAGCAGATACTGAAAAACTTTAGGGTTTGCAGTGCTACATAGTTTGTGTAGTGACTTCCTTAGGCTGTAATCCACAATGCTGTACTGGTAGATTAAAAATAAATAGTGTGCCTGCTCATCCGCTTAAAATTGTTTCGTGGCAGGATGCTTTGCTATTATTCTACATGTTCATTGAAGATTTTTCAAAGCTGGATACAAGACCTGTATTCAGACTTAGGTGGTAGATAAAGATTGTCATGATGATAAATAGCTGTTGTATGTTACAAACCCTTAAACTGCATTTAACTTCTTTGCTATACTTACCCAATGAGTTTGGATGTTTTCCTCAAGCAATGGGTAGATCTTAGTTGCACAGTGAGCTACCTAATGCATTGCTTTTTTTTTTTGTCATGTAAAGCTGAATCCTGACTATACAAATCTAGTTTCTGCTGGTTTAAAGAACTTGTTTCTCCACCATACCACTTCTCTCATAGCTTTGAGCAGCCTAAAGTTTGAATCCTTACTTTGAATTTAAATCTTAGGGGTGAGACCTGGATGTTAACCAGGGATTTTCAGTTTTTCAGTGCAATACCTGTAAGAACTCCCCCTGATAAGCTTATCAAAAGTATCAGGTAATGGTAGCTTTTTCTAATGTTGCTGGAATTTGCAGATCCTTGTTGCCTCTTGAAATGGTGCATTACTTTTGTGGTATACCACATGTTCTTTGTTAAAAATCAACTTCCTTATCAACAAGTATTTATGAGCAGCTTATTTAAGTGTAACTTTCCCAAATTTTAGATACTCTGGATTTGTGGTGCCAGCTTTAAAATACATTCCCTTCTGGAATCTCCCACAGCAATTGAGAGATTCTAAAGAAACGAAATGATTAATTTTGGGGATTGATATGAAGTGTTGGTTAACCTTGGAGCCTCAGACCTGGCAGCTTACCTCCCAGTTGTGTGGCAAGTGGTATGGCTTGACCCCGAGGGACAGCAACATTTGATTTCGTTGTGCTGAAACACTACAGTGGCTACTGCACATTATAATAGCAAAAAGGCAGTGGTAGCAGTTCAGGGAGAAGATTCAGTTCTTTTATAAGAACGGTTTACAGAGCATCTGTCAGTCTAACTTAAATTGGTGAAGTTACACACATGAGAAAAGCATGGAAGTTTAATTTTTGGAAGTTTGTTTTCATTAAGGCAATGGCACCATTGACTTCCCTGAATTTTTAACCATGATGGCCAGAAAAATGAAGGACACAGACAGCGAGGAAGAAATCCGCGAGGCATTCCGAGTCTTTGACAAGGTATTAATAAAAGTGCAAATATTCTTCAGAAGCAATAATGATGTCCATCTTTTCCTCAGTGTTTTATTTCTTGTCTAGAAGTAAAAAAGTCCTCTAGCAGAAGCAGGGGAATTTGAAACAAAGCAGGGACTGTTCTGGAAACAGAACCAGGATTATTGCAGGTAGATTCTACCTGCTTTATACAGCAGGTCTAAGCTTTAGGCTTATCCATGAGGAAAACTTTTTGGCCTTTCCTAAGGAGCAGAGATGAGCAGAACTTGATGATTGTGGGCTGTTGGGTTTTATTCTTTGTGGGTGGGGGGGGTGTTTCTGTACCTTCTGACTGGGGGAATGGGGAAATGCTTACGTGGATGCACAAGTTTTTATACTACTTTATGGAAGTACTTAGAGGAACATGAAATGTTGCATATTCTGTTTCTAAGATGTGGTCCCTGAGGTTGTTTCCAGGGAAACTTAAGGTCAACTCCTTCCATCTTCTTTAAGGATACCTGGTCATGCGTGATGGTCCATCATTTCTAGAACAGGGGTTCCTCTCTTTGGACTGCTTGGATATGACAGGTTACAAGAGAATTGTGTTGAGTAATGGCTGATGAGGCTGAGAAGCTGGTGCACACTTGTGTGTGGAAGATGATCTTACTCCTTTTTATGGAAAAAAGATCTTCAGTACTTAACTGAAAATGTGCTGGAGGAAATGAAATGTTCAGTTGATTAGTACTTCAAGTACTCAAGAGTTTATTTCTGCAGTCTAGATTTGTTTTTAAAGCCACCGAGGTAGCTTACCTACTGGTCATGGCCCGATGAACTTTCTTCCTGTATATGGAAGAGGACAGCTTCTGAAATGGCTAGGAATGAGCTCTAGGTTTGGTTATTACTAATGCAACACTGACTTAAGTGTAATTTTTTTACAAAGCTTTTCACAGATCCTTGTGAGTATAATTTAAATGCTTTCTTTGAAGATTTGTTCTATATCTTATCCAAAAAGCCTAACCTTGCCACCTGCAGTCTGGTTGTAAGAGGTAGTATTACACAGAAGAGAAAGCTGACTATTCTTGCTGTTGGGAAAATTGGTCTTCTGTTTTTTGTGGGATTTTTTGCTTTACTTAGACAGCAGACACTAAACAAAAAAACATGCTATTTCTAGGTTTATTCTTGAAAGCTCTGTAAGAGTGTTAAAAATATCACAGCTGCAGATCAGGCATGCATTTATTCTTACAGTACAATAACTGTATAGAAGGATATGGTGACATACATGCCTCATAAGGTGATGGGACAGGTACGTACTACAGGGTTATACATTGTGCCAGGTCTGCGTATCTGTCCCATGTGCTGTAAGGCTAGTTCAGCAGTTACAGGAAACCTAGATGTAGTTTCGCAGCTGATGTCAGGATTGTTGATTGTGCTCTTGTGCAACTCTTTCCTCACAGGATGGCAATGGCTATATCAGTGCAGCAGAATTACGTCATGTTATGACAAACTTAGGAGAAAAGCTAACAGATGAAGAAGTAGATGAAATGATCAGAGAAGCAGACATTGATGGGGATGGGCAAGTCAACTATGAAGGTAAAAAGATGCTTTGTCTTGACTCAAAACCATTGCTCCGAGTGAAGGCCTGTCGCATAGGGCATTCATTTCTAGTACTTGAGATACCAGTTTATTTGGTTGTCTGCATTTGTGGACAAAAAATTAGATGCCATGGAAGGGGTTTTTTTAATGCCAAATGTGTTTTAAGAGACTTAGTTGAAGTACTCCACAGACAATAAATCACAGTGACTTTTTATCTTTTCAGAATTCGTACAGATGATGACTGCAAAGTGAAGAGACCTCCTTTACACCTTTTTTCCTCTAGAAGAATCAAATTGAATCTTTTACTTACCTCTTGCAAAAAAAAATGTTCATTTATTCATTCTGTTTCTGTATAGCAAAACTGAATGTCAAAATACCTTCTGTCCACAAACTGCATGTAATGGTTGGTGGTCCTGTCCCCAAAAGATAAAGTTAAACATCAATTTTACAATATAAATAATTGTACTACCTTGAAAAATTAAAAAAAAAGGAAGCACTTAGTGAACTCAAAAGTTCCATTTGCTAATGACTATTACACTGTTTGGGCTGGCCAGTTTTTCATGCATGCAGCTTGACAATTGAGCACAGTCAGACATTTGTATTAAAAGGATAAAAACAACCTAAAGGATCCACTCTTTTGTTCAACAGTGGATTCTAGTTCAATTTGTAGTATAAATTGTCATAGCTGGTTTACTTTAAAATTGGTTTATACCTCAGGATGGTATGCAGCAAAATGGTTGAAGGATGCAAAACTTAGAGGAAAATGCCCTAAAGGTTGAATGGTTCTCCTGTACGTAGCAGTGTGCTCCAAAAATATGATGATCTTAACTATGGATGGCATGTCTGTGTTAAAATACTGGTTTAACATTGTCTGCATTGCACTATAGTGAAACGGGTGTCGGGCTGTTACCGTTCACAAAATTTTTAAAAGAAACCTTCACCAAGGGAGCATCTTTGGACTCTCATATTTTTAAAACCTTCTGTACCATGACTTGGAGCTGGCGGAGTAGCCTGTGGACTTCAGCACAACTATCAACATTGCTGTTCAAGATACTACAATTTATGTCCATTCCAAGTTGTAAATGCTAGTCTTTTTTTCCAATAAAAGACCATTAACTTAAAGGTGGTGTTAAATGCTTTGTAAAGCTAAAATATATATATATAATTGAGATAATAAACCAAAAAAGCAGTAGGAGGGAAGTGTTTCTATGAATGACTTGCTGCTAAATTATAATGCACATGTATGCAATAAGTTATCCCCTATCTTTTCAAGATGGCAAGAACTGACCTCCTGTAACCCAAGACCTTTGCTATAAATAAATGAACTTGTGCTTGCCTTTCATATTACGACAATGTTAATTTAGTTGGTCTCAAAGTCGTGTAATGCTGACTCGTCAACTATCAGCACAGAAGTAACACCTCATTTCACTAAAGTGGAGAGCACTGAGCATGCATGTCAATACTGGGGAAACATGTATTAGGTTGCTTATGTTTTTTGACAGGTTATAGAAACTAGTTGGAGAATTGAAACAGCATGGACTTCATAGATATCTAAGATTCTCAAACATGCCAAAAAATGCATTTCTCTGCCCACAGAAAGAAAACAAAAGGATGGTTCTTTTACAATATGTAACCAACAATAACAAAAAAACAACAAAACCAAATGAAAACCCTAAGCCTTTTTGGAAACTTGGGATATTATGTCTTGACTATCTTCTCAAACACTTGCATGAATTTTTGTGGGGTGGAGAAGAGGACTAGGGTTAATTTAAAAAACCATCTTGTTACTTCTGCTTTGCATGCACTAGCAGTGCGTAGTCATTCCAGGTCTCTGAGTAAGTGTTCTCTGATCCTTCAGCTTCCCCATGAATGAGTGGCAGAGCAGCCCTGTCCACTCTTTGTTTGAAAGAATGCTTTTTTTTTTATTTTTTTGTAGTAGCAGACCCTCCCTGTGGAAGGCTTTTATGCTTGGGAGGGAGGGGTTACATGTTGAATTACTTGACTGTAAGTTTGTTTCCAAACATAACTGGAGTTGCAAACCTTAATTGCTTAATTGCCTTTGGTATTGGAGAGTATTGATACTATCTTTTGAAAGAAATGCAAGTCTCCATTCATCCTGTCTAACTGAGGTGCCGGTGTTAAGAACTTGGTTGCTTGAAATGCAGCTTTGCTCAGTAGGGGGGTTGAGACACCACCAGAAGGCAATTGAGACACTGCCTTCAGTGATTATTTTTTTTAACTTTTTAAACTTTTTTGTTTTAATTTTATTTTTTTTTCCTGGCGGTGGGGGTTCTGGGTGGCTAGGGACCCAGACACCTTAACCAAGTGCCTAAAAGTTAGATGGGGTGAATGTAGGCAATTGTTTAGATCTCTAGTTATTACAAAGGTTTTTTGCTATGGCTGTGTATGCTGTCCTAGCAAACTGGTCATGGTGATGGCAATGTGACTATGTTTAAAAGTAGAGTCTTGCATGGCCGCCGCAAACTGCTACTTTGGTAGTGCTTGAGAATGGCTGCACAGATTCTGTAGACCAGCTTTTAAAGAGAACGTGTTCAAGAGACAGGGTAGGAGCAATGGCTGCTGCTCTGTACTAATTACTTCTGCCTGAGTGTGCAGAGAGATCTTGTCTAGTAGGTAAATGCTTCTTACCATCTATCTGTCATTCACTCACGGTTGGTAGGGTAGTTCATTTAAGAACAGCTGCTTTTAGCTTATTCAGTGTGCTCTGTGCTTGCTAGCAGAGACCTCATTCCTGCAAGAGGTTCTTGGCTTGATTAGAAATTGTCTGGCAGTGTGCAGTGTTGGTATGCCCTGTAACTGAATCTGCCTGGAGGTATCTAATTATTAACTGACTTCAGTACCACATCAACCTCGAGTAAATGTATCCTCTGTACAGGACTTTAGCTCTGTTCCCTTCTGCATAGTGAATATCTAGAGAAATGAAATGGTGTCATCAAGGACTTTATTTTTTTTTTTATTTTTTTTAATTTTTTTCTGTGAGTGTGTGTGTGTGGCTTTGGCTTTTTCCAAATGTGAAAGTGTGGGCTGGATACACTTGGTGCATGGCTTAGAAATATGGGACTGGAAAGAACTTCCTGGGTCATCAGATCCAGTCCCCTGCTATTGCAGGCAACCGTGTCATATAATCCTTTTAATAAACTGATCAAGCTTAACCACCTGCTTGTAAGTGGCTTGTTTTCATGGAAGTTCTGTAACTCATGTTGCTCTCAACTGATGCAAGTAATATATGAAATATGAAGTTAATCAAAAGGTCCTCCAGCTTAGCTTTAGACTTATCATTATACTTATTTAATGGACTTTCTCAAAACTGTTATTCTTTACACAACACTCAGGAAAGTGTTGAATCTTTACACCCCCTTGCTATGAATAAGAGTTGGTGTGCTTGCTTTTTTTTTTTTTTTTTTTAATGGAAAAGATGGATGTCTGGCTTGTTGAAATTTGTTAGATATGTTAATTGTCAAGGGAAGAAACAATTGAGTTACTTGTATTTGATACATAAATTTAAGGCTAGAGTATACATAACCATTTTTAAAACACATCAACTTGCAGTGTAGTTTTATATTTAATACTGAAATTGTACTGCTAAAGTTTAAACTGCTGTTAATCATATTCCTCTTCTGATCATAATGAAAAAATAAAGGGTAAGAAAATGCTTAACATAGATTATTCATTATCATGCTTATTTTATTAATAATTCAGGCACTGAAACGTCTCCAGGTACGGGGCATTTGTTTTGTTTACTGGGGTGGGTGAAGGGTGGGGGTTACTGGTGTGGTAGAAAACTCATCTCCCAACCATTTGTTATGATTGTGCAGCTTCAGAAGCTATCAAAAACTGACCCAAGAAGTTAACCTACACCTTACTGATGCATGAAATGCACTTGTGGGGCTGATCCATGGGCAGAGTACAGTGCTGCATGCTACAGTCAGCCCCTGTGCCCTGCCCAGATGAGTGGGGGGGGGATGACGAAGTTGTGTCTCGGTCCCCATGTTGCACTACGTGTGTGATGTGGATGCAGATCCTTATTCCCAGGTGACACCATTCTAAACTAAAACCACAGTTTTGGGCTTTAGAAATAACAGTTAATACAGCTCGCTTTTCCCCTACCATGAAACCAAACAGAACACTTGTCTTGCTACAATGCAATTAGGGTTTGTTTGAGGGCTCTTTGTTTTTAAAACGTAATGACTAAGTGAAATCTGACAGAAAGGACTGTGGCAGGACCATGTCTTCTAGTAAAGAATTAGATGATGAAGAGGGGAGAGCATGCTTCAGAGCACGGTCCTTTTGGCCATCAAACTACTAAACTCCAGGAGAAAAAAAAGCAACACATTTGATAAAAAAAAAGTGTATTGCAGTAGGTGATTAAATTTCTCCCAGATCCCTGTGGAGTCTGAGATGCTGAGGGACACCAGCACTCTATAGTGATGTTACAGAAACAGACTTGATAGCATATCTCCCAGTATTGCCACCAGAGATGGTAATAAAGAGGTTGTAAGTGCCCTTTCCAGCCTCTCTATAGGTGTTGGACAAAGCTGGCTCTAGCTGGTAATGAGTACTGCAGCCTCACATGCAGTGACTTCTTGTTCTGATCTTTAATAGAAGCTTCACTGACTGGGAAATCTTGTACAGATCTTCTCTGAGGAGCCATTTTCATTTCAGTTGCCTCAGAAGATGGCATCTGCAGAAATGCTGAAAGAATTACTCATAGTGCAGCCTTTACTTGGCAGAAACATCTAAGATAATTAGCAGTTGAAGTATAATATAAACACTGGGCTAATCAAAATGTTTTCTGAATTTATTTTTTTTTTTTATTTCTAGATCTCTGAATACAAGTATTTGAAAAACAGATTCTTGAACAGAAGTCCTACTTGCCCTTCCAGTTGCAGCATTTAAAATGAACACAATATTTGAATGGGAAGCAACTGGATCAACCAATAGATCTATAAAAAGGCATTAAATATCATTCCCCATTTTACTAGTTTGCAGTGGGGTTGACGATAACAACATAGTAAGTATACTATATATAGTAACAGTGTAGTAAGTATTCTGAGAAAGGATATCTTGAAAGAAAAGGATAGTTTGAGAGCAAAAATAATACCTGGAGTATTATTGCCAGTAAAGCTATAGATATTTGATTGTGAGAATGCTGGGAAATAGGTTTTTCTAGCAGTGGTGCTGTAACTCAGTTCATCTGCTTTTCCTAACCTGGTCTCCAAAGCCCCCCCATGCTAACTCTCATATACCTGCAATTATGCCAACTGGAAATGTTAGCTGTAAGCCTGCTGCAGTTTGGAATTTCCCAAATGTGCTCTGCATATTTTGAGCTTTCTGTACAAACAGATTAAAAAGAATCAGTTTCTTCAGACATGGTAGGAGACAAAACCATGTTTTCAGATAGGTTTTTACTGAATCTCTTAAGTACAGTACTTTAAGCCAGAGTATTTAGCTCCCTAGGAATCTGCATCATCATCAAAACTAGTTTCTCATGGATTTTGACATAAAATTTGATGTCTATTTTCTAATCACTTGGTTCTTTTAGATAGTAATAAAACTACACACATATACTAGATGCCCTGACAATCAGTGTGAATGATACTGTCCACCCTGTGTAACTGTATTAAAGACAAGTAGATCAATCAGTAAATCAGGTCAATAAGTAAAACATCTTTCAGTATCGAAGAAGATACCTTGCTTTACAGCACAGTGACAAAAGCACAGCTAAAGTGTGAAAATTGCCTTTCTATTTTCCATCAAATTAATTTGCAGAGAAGGTAAGTGATATCTTCACTAGCCCAAGTTATTCTTTTCTATATTAAACGCTTGCACACACAGAAAATATTATGGCACAAGAATAAGTCTTAGGGCTATAAAACTAAGCACTGAAATTTTTAAAAATACCCAGACAAGGTTACCCATGAAACTCCAGTTTGGCCTATTGCAAATGTGATTGCAAAACATTATGGCACTGTCTTGTTTCATGCTGTGCTGCCCACAGCATCTTTGAACCAGTGTATTAAATATTTCATTGCAGCTTTATTTTTGAATTCATTACTGCATACCCTAGTCACTGCCCACTACCCAGTCCTTGTTTGAAAGACAAAATTACTAGTTTCTTCAACTGTTATTATGGCACTTATGTATCTGAGTGCTTTACAAATAGTGCTTTCTTTTAGGATACTCAGTGAAGTAATGACAAGTTTTGTCCTCATCACATGGAAGGAGCTGAGGTGCAGTCACAGAAGTCGAAAGCAGTATTTCTGAGAGCTCAGTCTGAGACATTTTCATTTGTCAGAATCATAATCATGCCTTATGTGTAGTACAAAGAGGCCTCATCAGTAACAGTGTCCTTCATGTCTGAAAATAAATTTAAGCCTTTGGGTCAGGCAATTGTTGACTGACATGCTTAGAGGAAGTGACCACCTGTAGGCAGCTGAGTCGAAGTGGACAACCCACTGCACGCGAGGACTCCATGCAAGACCACAGGTGCTTGTTTTCCATGGCAGCAATTGCATGCCTCATTCTGCAGGTCAATTTTTCTCTTCTTCCAGCTCCTAGATCACTCACTACACATTGCTTAATTTCTGCAACACAAGAAAAGAGATCAACTACACAGTATTTCTTTCATTGCACCACACTGATTCATCTCCCCTTGTGCCATGAAAGAGTTGAAATAGGATGATTTCACACTAGGACCACAAAATAGAGGACTAGAATGGAAATAGGGGAGACAAGTGGCAAAGAAACTCAATTCTGGCACTTCCTAACTTTGAGGCATAAGTTTGTGCTTTCACTGTTGTTTCAATACTGCAATTTACTGCTGCAACAGTGAAAGCAGAAGTACACTTCCAGCACAGGAAACTGTCGTAGCATCACAGTGACACCTCTTGTGAGTCATCATCCAAGCCACTGCCTTTGGGTTTGGCAGAGACCATGAGCTCTGATGGTAACAGAGATGGCAAGTGAAGTTCTTCTGCTTCTTCAGCCAACCAGAAATGGGGAGGGAGCCCTTTGCTCACAGGTTTGCAGAGAAAAGGTGGATTCAGGGAATGTGGGGGCAGGTCAGGACTCTGCAGGAGGCTGTGCTTTAAAGGTCCTAGGGTCTTCCACCCACCCACTGTAACCATGACCCGTATCTCCTGGCCCCTTCCTGTCCTGCTCCTTCCCTTCCTCTCCATTTTATTCTCTGCCCTTATTAGGTCCAGCTCTGACTCAGGTCCAGGCCCTCTCAGACTTTTCTATGTTTCCTTGTCCCATGGTCCTTGTCCCATTTTCATCTTCTCCGCTGTTGTGGGTTAACCCTAGTGGGCAGCTTAACCCCACCAGCTGCTTTCCTCCTCAGTGGCATAAGGAGCGAACTGGAAGAGTAGAAGTGCAAAAACTTGTGGGTTGAGATAAAGGCAGTTTAATCAGGAAAGTAAAAGCCATGTGCGCATGCAAAGCAAAACAAGGAATTCATTCACTTCCCATCCTCAGGAAAGCAGGGCTCCATCTCACGTAACAGTGACTTGGGAAGACAAATGCCATCACTCAAGCATCCCTGCTTCCTTCTTCTTCCCCTGGCTTTATATGCTGAGCATGGCATCGTATGGTATGGAATATCCCTTTGGTCAGTTGGGGTCAGCTGTCCCAGCTGTGTCCCCTCCCAAATTCTTGTGTACCCCCAGCCTGCTCACTGGTGGGGCAGGGTGAGAAGCAGAAAAGGCCTTGACTCTGTGTAAGCTCTGCTCAGCAGTAACTAGAACATCCCTGTGTTATCAACACTGATTGGGTCACAAAAGAACCCAGCACCATATGAGCTACTATATAGAAAATGAACTCTATCCCAGGTCAAACCAGTACATCATCCCATCTATTACTCTCTCTGATCAGGGCTGCTGATGACAGACCTTTTTCCAGGTCTCCATCAAGCACCAACCAACTTTTTGTCCTAACCTGCTGATTTCTCACCAAGCATCTTTCTCCTCTGTGTTGCCTAAGACAGGATGATCACACAAGTCAGGGCACAGAAGAAAGTCTTCCTGAGCTCTGCTCAGTCCCCAGGCTGTAGCCATAGATTTACACCTCAATTGTCTTTCAGCAGCAGAGACCTGTGGTTGCACAAAAAAAGATATATAGCAGGTTGTCCCAAGCTTTGAGCTGGCAGTACCTGGTCTGGAGGGAGGTAAGTTGTTGGAAGTCTACCTAGGCCATGAGTGCAGCTATGAGGGTGCACTGCAGTGCCTCACTGCTTTCCTGAAATGTTGCTTTCATTTCAGAAGAGTTACTACTTTTGAAAATGTGAAGTGCACCACTCCCACATATCTATCTATATCTATCTATATCTATATCTATGTATATATATGTATCTATATCAATCTTCTTTCATTCAAGGAGAGCTTCACTGTCCACTTCTCTTAAGTAAAATTATATTAGATGTAAGCTTAAGCAGTCACTTCACCCACTGCTGACATCCAGCCATCTTGAGCCTGAAACATGGTAGATTTTTAAGGGATTGCCTTTGCATGTGGGTTGTTCCCCACAGAGATCAATTTATCAAGTTTTGAATTTGGGGCTATAACATGGTACAGGATGTGTATAAGTCTGAGACAGTGAGGAAAGTGAGACCAGGAACAGACTCTACTGAGACACTGGGATCCCTCCCAACCCTCTTCTCCCTCTAATTCTCCTCTCCCTCTTTCTTCCCTTCTAACAATCTCTATCTTTTCTTAGTTTGCATGAGCCACAATTTACCTATTCTACAAAGGGCACCTCACTGAACTTAATTCTGTTAAGGCAGCTTTAGATTAGATCAGTTACTATTTGTTAAACTACTGCAGGAGTACCCCCCCACAAAAAGTACAAGTGGGAAGCTCTCGATTGCAGAGGTATGCCTGCAGGAAAAAGTCACATAAAGTTTGATTGCACTGATGTTAAATTATTATGGTAGTTTGAAGTTTTATGAAGCAATAGTTATAATAACGCCATTTTAGTAGTCTGTACTTAGACACATTAGACCTGTTTCCATACAGTAGGTAGTTACTGTCTGGGGAAAAATAACCTTTCTTCTCTGATGTGGCAAAAAGCTCCTTTGTATAAAAGCCATTGCCATTAGTGAATATGTATAAATGAAAAAGTAAAATCTAATAAAATATATAGATGTGTACTTTTTTTCAGACTTTTGCAGTACATTGCTTACAATAAAATAATGGAATGTAGTTTAGTGTTTCTCATTTTAATAGGGCAGGGAAGAATTCAGATTCTTATTCATGATTAATATCCATCACATGCAAGTGACTTCACACTGCCAGTCAAATTAGGATGAAGTATGAAACTAATCTGTTTGTGGATTCTTAATACTAAAGCAATAAAGAATCTCATATCCAGCTTTAGTTCCTAAGCTACTGCCCAGAGGTTATAGAATCTACTTGTATGGCAACACAGGTATTTTTAGGGCTTTACAACTTGTAAGGCATTGTTTTGACCAAATTCCAGATTAAATTAATTTGCACAGTTAATAGACTAACAATTGGAGTAGGCATTAAGGTCATGTGACTGAACTGTGAGAAAACAGAACCATTTTTTTATGGCTGTTGGTGGCTGCACACTGTTGACTGCTAGTTTTGAAATTTATTTGACCTCTTCAGTCTTTCTCCGTTGGATTGGCAAAGTCTTTTTACATGCAGATTTTCTAGTGAATTTAGTATACTTCCTTCTGAGTGAATAGGTTGTTGTTTAATATTTCAGTCTGGGATTTGACACACTTTGCAAATTTATTACCTTACAGCAAATTTTATGTTTCCAAATATGAAAAATCCATCACTCTTTTAAATGAGAACCAGTGAAAACATCTCTTTATGATCATCATGTTCTGTTCTTGCACTACCAGCTTGGTGTTCATGAACTCTGGCAATTAGGCAGGATTAGCTGAACAAGGCAGATTCTTCTTCAGCTCAGAATGACTTTGATTCTGGAAATGTAGGTAAGACCAAATTTTTAAAAATAAGGTTTTATGGTTTAATTTAATATTTTTATTAATTTACTCACCAACTATTTATTAATATAA
>WTSP01001194.1:61611-73974 GCA_025331215.1 Actenoides lindsayi | reverse complement strand
CAACTATTTATTAATATAATTTATTTAGTTAATAGTTAATATTAGCTGTATTATTTAATTAATTTAATTTTTATTTCATTAATTTCTTATTTAATGTATTTAATTAATATTATTTATTTAATAGTCTCTATAAAAAAAGAAAAAAGATTTAAAAGGAAAGAGATGTTACTGGTATAAACAAAGGTAGGAAAGTCAGACTGATGAACTTAAGGAGGAATGAAAGATGAGTGTGTTTGGTAAAGCACTCACATCTGAAGAGCTCTGCTAGGGAGGATGAGAGATTTTAGTAGAGCAGGTTGTCCCAAGCTTTGAGCTGGCAGTACCTGGTCTGGAGGGAGGTAAGCTGTTGGAAGTCTACCTTGGCCATGAGTGCGGCTGTGAGGGTGCACTGCAGTGCCTCACTGCTTTCCTGAAATGCTGCTTTCATTTCAGAAGAGTTGCTACTTGTGAAAATGTGAAGTGCACCACTCCCATATCTATCTATCTATCTATCTATCTATCTATCTATCTATCTATCTATCTATCTATCTATCTATCTATCTATCTTCTTTCATTCAAGAAGAGCTTTGCTGTCCACTTCTCTTAAGTAAAATCATATTAGATGTAAGCTTAAGCAGTGACTTCACCCACTGCTGACATCCAACCCAAGTGCATTGGTTCAGATGCAACCTGTAAGAAGTCAACAGAAGTTATTGCCAGCAGATGCTTTCTTGGCAGTCTGCAGAGGAGGGCTGCTTACAGCTTTGCCCTATGTAAGTACTTGTTGTTTCTGATTTCCCCTTTACAGGTGCTGCTACATCAGGCAACAATACTCAGTCTCCCACTGTGGTGGTACTCCAGATGCTAAATAAACATCCTTGTTTTCAGTGGTTGGAGTGCACACAACTCCCAAGTTTAAATCCATGCCTTTGCAGATCACTCTGCAAGGGGAGGACAAAGCTCAGTATGTCGCAGCAATGACTGGAGGCTGCTCGACCAGCAAAGGCTGTCAGCTGCCAGATGTCCTTGTTGTCACTGTAGGGGGCTGGGGCTCATTGCTGCAGCAGGCACATGTGCCAGCCTGACTGGGGTTTGGGTACCTGCAGGGCATCTCTCACTTCCCAGGCAGATTTTGCAGCCCGTGCCGAGCACTCTGCTGTTCCTGCCATCACTGGTGATTGATGAACCCAGCTTAAAACAGCTGGGAGACCCCCACACAATTCTTTGGCTGCTGGGGATTACATCCTCAAAGTCTACTGTGGCTGCTCCACAGAGCTGGGCTGGAAAAAGGGATTTGTTGTTATTGTTGATATAATTATGGGAGCCAACAGGCTGGCATGAGCTCCCTCCTCACTGCTTTTCATTGTCCTTCACAAGGAAGTCAGCCATGGAGCTGATTCCTTCCCGCCCAGCCGAAACCCCCTTGTGCCCTCGGGAGCAGAGCAGCCTCCAGGCCAGATCCAGTGCAGCCAGCCAGAAGCCGACCTGAGCCTGGCTCTTGGGGCCTGCTGGCACATGCTGCCCCAGCTGCCTGGGGCACAGGGAAATGTGATGGGACATTTGCATGTTGGCAGGCTGGAGGAACTGGAGGAAACTGGTCTCGGCTCAGCAGCTCCTGTCACTGCCACCTAAGATATAAACATAGGGTAGGAAATATCTTACAAAAGGATGTGGACTGTACACAGCGATACGCATTGAACATTGGCAGCTGAACACCCCAAGACTTCTGACAAATTCAGATTGAAATGTTTTCAGTGGCCTCTATCTTGTTAATCAAAAGAAATAACACCCTCCCTCTCTCACACTCAGATGTGGTATGTCTGAAATTTAGATACAGAGAGAAATTCCACACCATGTTTAGAGCATGCCACTTCTCCTTTTTTATTTTTTTTCTTTCCGGATCAATATGAACATTTGTATTACTTTTATGATTGGTCTCTATAAATAACATCAGGAAAACAAATACCAGAAAAGAAAGGTCACTTAAGTCAAAGGACAATTCTAAAAGGATAAATAGGTATGAAGGAGCCCTGGGTAAACCTACACTGGAAATTAAGGGTTTCCTGGAATCAGAAGAGTGTAGCTCTGGAACCATCATTCTGTAAGAAACCACGGGAGAAAAAGAATTGGCTATTTTTTGCTCAAGCCTTACAAAGGGAATAGATGATGCGATTGCCCAAAAGCCAACCTCCAGCCTATTTCCTGTCTTCATAATGGCACTTGCAGTGGGGCTAAATAACCAGGAGTCTTTATTACAGTGTCTATCAGCAAGAGTTTTATGGCAAAACTGGTATTTTCCCACCATCCAGTCTCCCTGTTCGAAAATGAAAAGTTCCCTCTTTTTTTTGTTGTTGTTGTTTGCGTTTTGCTGTAGTATTTAAATATTGTTTAGCAATTACAGATCCTGCTCATTATGCCCACAGCAAACTAAGCAGAAGTGGAGCATTCAATCAAATCCATTGAATTCTGAGTAAGTGCAGCTCCCTTGTTGTTTTTTTTTTCCCCCATTTAAAAACCTCTTAATATTTTGCAGCAATGGTATTAGTGAACTGCCTGCCTGCATATAAACAGTATCACCACATTATTTTCTTATGTTTAAATGATTAACTCAGCTTCTGCCTGTCTTAATTTTATCTTCTTATAGATAACTAACAAGGTTTCTTAAAGTGTGTACTTAGGTCAATATGCTCAAAAGCTAATGTTCAAAGAGGAGGACATATGGGGAAATAAGAGCTCAATAAGGATTTATGAGCCTCTTTTGGGTGTATGAGACAATAGTGGCAGGTACGTTATTACCATATGCCAAATAATTAATTTTTTGCTGGAACAAGTTTGATAGTGACAGTTGACTTCCCCCAGGGCAAGTGGCCTCTTATGAACATTATCTTCACTGTCAGCCTTGCTGGATGTCTTGAAGGACAAGCTGAGAAGTAATTGGGAGCTGGATAGAGAAGGGCTCATGCATAGGGATGAGCCCTGGGCCACGGATATGTGGGGTAAGAAACCTGGTGTTACCACTTTCAAGCTGTATCTGTTACTGGGTAATTAGAAGATTTCAATCTTCAGGGGTGCACAAACTCTATTATATACCCAGTCATTCTTTGAATTATTCAGAACTCATTTAAAAAGATAAGGGAATGAAATATAAGATGTATGCACATAAATCATGGTGAGATCTTGCCAGTACCTGCTATGCTCAAGAATAAAACCCAGCTTC
This sequence comes from Actenoides lindsayi, assembly GCA_025331215.1. Taxonomy (NCBI): domain Eukaryota; kingdom Metazoa; phylum Chordata; class Aves; order Coraciiformes; family Alcedinidae; genus Actenoides; species Actenoides lindsayi. Next base: position 70,778 of record WTSP01001194.1, on the reverse strand, counting down.
CATTACAATCTCTTTTTCACACATGTTCTTAACTTAGAAAATAATATAAAAACATAAACAGCAATTTTTAAGCAAATATATTTGGTTTTATTACTCTCCAAGATTAATATTTAGGGGAAATTTGACTATCAACTTTGTTGTGGGTTTTTTTTTAGGTTTTGGGGTTTTTTTTACTTTAAAAATAAAGCAAGAAATGAAATTAGATGCAAAGTGTTTAAGTCAACAAATTCAGGGATGTACAAAAGGAAAGTTTATAGTCACCTCATTGTCTGACACTACATCTTGAATTTCTGCTTGCTAGGTTTAATATAAAGTTAAATAAAATAGTATCTGTAGTTTAACTCATACCTCACAGACTATCCAGAGTGGCAGGCTTTCAAAGTCAGCAATAGTCTAGTTGAAAAGAAAACAGGAACTGAAGAATGGAAAATATTTTTGAAAAATATCTCCCTTCCCCTGATGAATATAGGAGGTGTCACCCTCGGGGTAAAGTTGCTGAGATGGCATTGGTTGTGCACCCTGAGTTTAAAAAATTTTCTACAGTGCACAATTTTGAAGTTGTTTGTGTTTCTCAATGTGATTAGGTAATATACAATGCCATGCTGAAAAAAAGGGAATTGTGCACTCACAGAGAATAAAATGATCCATTAGAATAATACAGGTAATAATGCAGAAATTAAACTAATATTTGATATTACAAGATTGTCACTTTGAGTTACAATTGACTTAATGTATGCAATCCCGTTGACTTGAATTGAGGGCAAAATTTGCTACTTCTCTTTTCTTTAACAAATTGTTTGTTAAATGATTGTGAGTTCCTTACTGAACCATGTGTCACTTGAAAAGACTGGTATCTTCATGGGTCATTTATGATTTCTGCTGTAAGTCTCTAGTAGAGTTGCAATTTTGCCTTATTTATCAAATGTACTAATTGAATTACCATCTTTTGGGCCACTTTTTACTTCGCAACAGCAGTTTGCAAGTTTTGTTTTAATTTTATTTCTGCTCCTTCAGTCTGGTTTTCTAATGAGTTTCTCTGTGTGAGGTGCAAGGGTTTAGGTGTCTGGATACTGCAGGCAATACAGTACTGTTCTGTAAATCCAGTGCCTACTTGGTGTTAGAAGACGCATGGTCATAGACCAAGTGAATAGGGGGACTTACTGTGTAATAATCTCACAGTGAAATACATACAGTGTCTTGCGGCTATTAAGAAATTTTTTAATTAAGATGAGAAAAACAATTGGAATTGGGTGCTATAAAAGTGGTCATAACATCAAAAAAGGATTAGGGTCTGGAATTTGGCTCAAGTCCTAAAGATAGTTCACAAAGCTCTGTGGATAGTTTACTAAATTCCTAGGCATCAGCAGTAGTTGTAGACAACAAAACTGGTGTCTTTAATGTCTGTACATATGATATGAAAATATTGCAAAATCATTTTACATGGTTTGATTCTCATGGCAGTGATGATGATACTTTTGTTGATGTCTTGAGTGGATGCAGCATTTTTAACCTGGTAGATGGTCACCGATGTTTGGAACAGCTTTTAGAAATACCATATCCCCTTGACTATAATTTATCTCAACAGGTATGTGGTCACTGAATACTTGGAACTGCACTGATGAGGTTGATATTACCAGATTCCCAGCAATCCTATGAGATGTTGAGAGATTTCTAGTGAAGTCAGCAACAGGCAGAGTGGCAGCAGAACACAAATTAGGTCCTATCTGCTTCTCTGCACTTCAGCTGAAAATGTTCGCTCTTTCTTGCTGGATAGTTATTGCTCTGTTTTATTATTGCTTATGACAAAGTAACAGAGTAATCAAAGTCACTCTTTTTACAATCGTATCAGAGTAGTGATTTAGTGGGACATCATATTTTTCTGCAGGGATTTTACAAAGCTTGTTTTAGTCATCTGGAATGGAAACACAGAAAGCAGTGCAGTCCCAGTACTCACTTAAAGATCATTGGAGTAAATATGCAACATCATATATAATAGAGTTGGACAGTTTATTTGGAATAAAATACTGAAGAATTTTTCCAATTAGGGTGATGTTTGTCCAGACCATATTTACTGGACTTGAAAAGAGAATGCTATGCTCTTCTTTTTGTCCTTTTCTCCATTTTTCTTTCTCTCCTCACGCTTCTTTAATCTCCTGGCTTGATTGCTCTCACAACTACTGCAAGCCATGCATTTAAGAAAAGACCTACAAATCGAGCTGTTGTGTTTATTGTTATACATCTGTATTCAACCAAAATACAGAGCCTGCTGACATCACCATAGAGGTCTTTCTGAGGGCCTGGAAACCTGTCTTGTGAAGATGGTAAACAGGAGGATGCACACCTTTCTTCTCCACTCTTTATTCATGCAGAAAACATCAGGGTTTGAGCTTTGTCTGTGGCTGGCAATCTCCTTCTGGACATCAAATGTTGCGTTCCCAATCACAACAGGAAAAGATGGCATGCTCTTGAAACCAAAGACAGGTTTTTAAGATGACAGTCCATGGAGATGATGCCCTGCTGGCAGCCAGTCTAGTCATTAGCATGCAGAGGTGGTTCTTGGTGCCTCTTCCAGATTTCTCCTGCCTGCAGAGCCCACTTCTGCTGCTGGTTTCCTGGCTTGTGGCTTTAAGAGCTGCAGCTGCAGTGGAGGTCCTCACTTTGTTTTTCAGTGTGTATTGCAGATTTCATCCCTGTAGCAAGAGCAATCCCAGGAGTTTCCTGGTTGATACACAAACTCTGGAGCTGGTAGCATTTTTCAGGAGAGGGCATGGGTCTGGGAGGTGGCCCACAGGTGTTTCATCCCTCAGGACCTGCCCATTCTCATGTAAATCATGGCAGAGTGCGGATTTAGCTTTGTTTTCTTCACATAAATCTTACTTGAATTTAAAGCTTATAGCCCACTCTACCTCTTTCTGCTGTGCAGAATATGGGATAAACATAACATGTTGCCTAAAACATCAGGTGATATTCTGGAGGGCTGCAAAGATCTATGAGCTGCACAAATACTAACTGTAAATCTCCTGAGACTCTTGGTAATATTATAACCAGTCATTGTTCTTCAGGCTAGAGAAAAAAACCTGTCTCACCCTGTGTCTGCACATATAACACTAGTATGATTCATCATGTTTCCCTTTTTTCTTGGAAGCTGCCTTTGCAGACGTTTGGTCCTCGTATGTTCTTTCACAGAACTGAATTGGGCATCTTTTCAGAATTGCAGAGCAAAATGTTCACACTATAATCACAAGATGGAAGAAGCGGAGTTTTTTTCAGGCACTTGGGCATATGCATTTGTTTCCAGAAACGTATTTCTAGTTCAGTGATGGATATGGTACTCACAAAAGGGTTAAAGACTTCTCTGCAGTTGCTAGGTAATGCTGTCTTGTCATTGGGACCACTTACTAGTTAGTGACAGCCTTTCTGATGATGTAATGCTTAAATAGTAATTGTGGAGTGCATTAAATTGCCTTTTTATTTTTCTTGTTTCCTTTAGAAAGCTAGGAAAAGAAATATAAAAGCCTGCAGCATTGTGTTTTTCTGACTTCATGGATAAATCAACAAAAAGCCAGAAAATACAAAAGCTGAACATTAATCTAAGGAGATGTCTTCAGGTCTGAGAGAGTGTGGTCTCTTGCTAATGTATTGTAATACAGCTTTTGGTAGAAAGTACTGTTGATTCATAGTTCTTGGATCATTGTATATTGAAATGATGGGTGACTACAATAATAAACACAGAAATGCCAATGGGTTATATTGCAGTTAAAAATTCCTCTTCTTGCTTTCTTACTTCTGTTTAATTCAACAACAAGCACTGTTTGGATTCAAGTTATGTTTGGTTAAAGACTAAACTACTTGAACCCACATGCAGACCGAGGTGCAGCCAGAACCCATGCAGTCAGATCACTTCCAGAGGTGCATTCTTTGGATATTAGATCTGAAGTAATTTCTAATTAGCTTCTATGTAACAAGAAAACACATTAAAGTGAAAACAACTATTCAATAAAGATTTCATTCTCACTTCTGTTCATTTCATTCAGACAAGCAGTCCAATCCCAGACCCCTCCTTTCCTAGTCTGGGAAATAACAGAGGAGGGAACCGAGACTCAGTGGGGTTTTACACCCTTAAAATCCTCAGACCTTGCAAGAGCCCTTGACACAGTCTGTGGCACACCCCACCTGTGCTTGCTTTCTCAGCTTCCTGGGACCCTCTCCTCCAAACCCCCTGCCCATTGCCAGCTTCGTGTGGACCAGGGCTGCTTTGCCTAGCCTGCCACAAGATTACACAACCCCAAACAAGGCTAATTTAAAGAGAGCACAGCACAGACTCAGCAAGTGGTCCCAGATCATAATACCATTGCCTTCTTTTACATGGACTTTTTGTTTTTCTCCACAAACATCTCAGATCATGAAATAACACTGGGAGTCTGGGCACCTGGGGTGATTACAAAATGTCTGACTATCTTTTCATGCAAGCAAGGCAAATCCACTTGTGGATGCCATCCCTGAGGCAAGATCTTACCCTAGATTAGAAAGCAATCACATAACAGAGAAGTGGGTATTATAGAGCCAGAACCATACAAATAGAGATAAAAAGGTATGGATAAACACCAGGTTCTTTTTAAAATATTCTTGGGTGATCATTTATGAACCCTTTGGTGACTAGGAGAAACTGCATACTCACTCAAACCTAAATAACTGTGCTGAGCTCAGCTGGTGTGCCTGGATGTTGCTGAGAGTAGCTGTCTTAACCAGACACAGCAGCAACCCAGCATCATTGTACTTCCCATTTGTCAAATTAAAAGGTCCCATTTCAGGCTTTCCCTTATGTATACTCCTACAGTGCTGTGTTCAGTGGCCACATGAAAGGAGACCAATTGCTCTCTAAGATGTGTGTGGGATTCAGTGACAGAAGAGAAGTCTACAGGCTTCAGCACCCAGCTTTTTTATGCTGCCAACAAAACTGGCAAGAATAAATTACACAAGGTGAAGGGAAAAGGAAAATAATGGTATCCCTGCTTGAGACCTCCTCTGGTTTGGAACATGCAGTCATAATAATGATGGACACTAAATAGATAACAATACACAGGATGAGATTATTCTTGTATTCAGGTTCAGTACAGGTACTATTCACCAGAACTACAGTGTACAGAGACTTTGCAGGACAAGTCTCTCCTACAACAGATCATTCAAATGCTTGTGGCAAGTACAGTGGCTGCTGATATGAAAAAGTGGTAGTAGGAAAATAACTGAATACAGTTTGTGAACCACTTTAGATAGATAGATTTTATTATACTAAGTTGAGTTTTAGCCTGTATGTGGGTAACTGTACTATAATAAGGATGGTGAAGTATCGCTGTAGCTATGAATGGCATTACCAGTCACATTTGATTCCATTTGATTAGGTAAGAGATTTCATCCTACTCATTCATTTGTCTCATCTTGAAAAGCATAATCCCCTTATACAAGTACCTGATATATAATGCATCATCCCAGCTAAGGGAGCATGCACTGTTTCGAAGTCGTCCCACTTTGCACTTGTGTTTCTCCCCACACAGAGCAGATGGTGGGTAAGTGCCTCTTACGGTGCTGAACAACATCTGTGGGTACTGCATCCACTCTGGATGGTTGACAGACACTTGTGTGAGGTGAAGTGAAGTCTAGTTTTACTGATTTGCTCATTTCTTCATTTCTGAACCTATAATTAACAGTGGTACTGTGTCTAATGCATGGGAAGCATTTGAGAGTGTTACAGGAACACTGAATGCATTAAGGGAAGAAGGCTTAGCTCCACAAATCAAGGCTTTCAGAGCTAACCTCAGGATCTCTCATTGTCTTCCACTTAAGTAACAAATTCACAACAAAACCAGATATGGATACAGTGACTGCACTACATTACTGCTGAAACTGAACTATGATTTTGATATTCATTAAAAATATTCTTCCCTCTAAGGATCAGTACTCTCAGCAAACACCAGTTATATGAATATAAACTTATAACCATACTGACTGAGTTTCCTGCCTGCAAGGCCAGTAATCGTTACGACCCCTGCCTTCCAGAGAAAGGACATAGCATGCCAGCAGTCTGCCTGTCCTCTTCCAAGTACAAACCTTGGCACAAATTGTGGCCTGAAGTTATTCACCTAGTCTGTGATGCATTTAACTGCAGATAACAACAGTCACCCAAGTGCTACCTGAAGTAGTCCTGGAAGTGCTACTCACAGGAACTTGTGTGCAGATCCTGTATTTGGGTCCCTAAAAGCAAGCAAAGTTTTCTCTTCAGTTTCCTGTGTCTTGGAAGAGGCAGAACATCATTCTCATTCCCTGGTTTTGCTGGAACAAACTCAGTCTTTGCTTTAGTTAGCACAAGAAATACATACATCAAAATTCAATGGAATAAACATGTATTTCCCAGTTTCTATTTCCTTAGTGTATCTGAGCTTAGGGCAGCATCTATCCAAGATCTTTCCCCACAGTTTGTGCATGGATCTGTGAATCTTCCCCCTTCTTGTAATCACTTCCTTTGACTATAGCTTATTCTGCAAGTTACGAAGTTTTCACTATTATAAAAGCCTTCTCCAAAGCATTCTTTTTCTCCTTACACGCACCCTGACAGGTTAATGAGTTCTAGTACCACATCTGGCTTCTGTGTTCAGCTACTGGCAATTTCTTACTTCTGCTGTGTCAAAATAATCCACATGATTTTACTTCCCAGATAGCCCTTAAAGAGCTCTGTGCAGCAGGGTGGGTGTGCAGGGCAGCCATGTGGGGATCTGGGGGACCTGTGCTCCTCCACACATACACATGAGTCAGAGACACCTGTGATTCTGGGCAGAACCAGGAGACTCAAGGGTCCACAGGGAGCTCTGTTTCATCTTTCTTTGCCCAGTGATGTCCAAGCCTAATTCTAGACATGGGACATGTGTTTTGTCCTCCTCCCATTTCATCAATGATTCCCTTTACAAAAACCCTCTTATGGTAGCTTTGTCTGCAGGATTGGGCTCCTACCAAGTGTATTTTTATTCCATACATGCACCGGGGCATTCTCATCAAATGGCTGCAGAGGTTTGTTTCTGCCTCTTCTCAATAAATCTGCGATTTGGGAAGCAGCTTTCATTTTGCTGATTCTGTCCGACTGTTTATTATGCTGGGTTTCTAAGGCACTTATACTTGGCTCAGTGATTCCTCAGAAAGGGAATAGTGCCTGTTGTAGTTAACCCTGTAAAGTGTCTAATGAATAATTAAATAGCATGTTGTCTGTAATTCATCTTTGTCAGTTTGGTCAGTCAATTGCTGGTTGCTGCTTCTATCAGACAAAAATCTTGCTGTGAAGCTTGTTTAAAATTCAGCATTTGCTAATTAGCATTGTTCCGAATGTAATTCTAAGTACCACTTCTTCAGGCAATTCAAGAGAGCAATGTAGAACTTCAGTGTCTCTATGGAGACCATCTATAATTTAAAAGACAGAAACAACAGTTTAATGTCTTGTAATACTTAAAAAAATCATCAGTAGCTCTTTCCAAAATATCCCCAAAATACAAACAGAAAGAGGATTGTGCCCTGCTAGCATACGAAGCCAATTTGTTGAAGATCCTTAAATTGTGATAGAGATTATTCAGTAAAACTCGTTGAGGGCTAACTTATAGCACCAGGATTAGTCTCAGGGGTTTAAATTAAATACTGAATAAATATTTAAAATGTAAAAGATCAAATTGTTAGGCACATGTGCCAGCTGTAGGAACGTAAAAGCATTTTGTTGGATCATGCACAGAAAGACCAAGAAATGAATTCAACAGCCCTGCTAGCCATCTGGCTTGCAGGACCGTAAGCCGTGACTGATCTTGATTTCCAGGGCAGAAGCAAAGTGGGTTTGATCACCAGCAGTGGGCATGTTGCCTTCAGCAATGCCTTACATGTGACATTTCAGAGACAAACATTGGGCATGACAGAAAGACAGGGTCTCCTGTAAATAACCAGCAACCACAGGTGAGCTCCAATGAACGACTAATGCGAGATATACGTACAAAGCTCTACCTCCTCCTGTACAGAAGTATTACAGCTGATCAAAACCCAGTGCTAAAGCTGGTGGTTCTGCAGCACCTTGGGGAGAGGAGAACTGTCTTCCTGCCTGCAGCAGGGCACCAGAATAAACACAGCTCCTGGGGCTCTTAAGGCTTGAGACAGCTCACTGATGCCTTGGAGATTCTGAAATCATGGACAGAGAACAGTGCTGGGTATGATGTGGGAGAAATACGCTGAGGGTGAAAGCCACGTTCCCTACAGCTGAGGAGCAGAGTAAAGGTGGAAGCTGTTGGGACAGGTTTCCCAGCAGCCATGAATAAGTCCAGTCCTGGTCCAGACCTACACTTTGCACCTGGCAGATTCAGGGAGCTTATTCATCTTGTGACATGTCATGAAATCAGCAGTGAGGATGGGAAAGGGAAAGAGATGGGAGAGAGCCTGGGTGGGAAAGGGTGGGGAGTTACAGCCCTTCTCAAAGTTGGGTCAGAGGCACCAGGTGTGGGGAGGGGTAGGCCCCATCCCATGATGGATGGGGGAAACAGCACCTTGCAAGGCCTAGCACTGTACCAGACAGGCTTTGGGCAAAAGTGATGCATGCCCTAAATTTTGCAGATAAAGGGGAACATGATGAGTACAAATCTCACCATGCAACCTGTGGGAAGAGGTAGAATAAAAGGTAGGCTACTCTGCCTGAAAAGACTAAGCAGAAGCTAAAGAAAACTTCTGAAACTGAGATCTTTCTTGCTCAGATTTCTCTATACCTTTTTCGAGGTTGCCGTGCAGTTGGGAGCTTCTGCTCTCCTAGTGTGAAATATCCTAAAATAAATAATGTTATCTCCTCCAATGGTGCATTATAATCAGAGTAGGAGGTTTTAAAAAGCCAAACGGAAATGTGTGGTCTAATTTCTAGCTGAGTTGATCAGAGATCAGTTTTCTTACATCCTTAAAGGTATTTTAATATAGTAGGATTCCTTATTATATCTTGATGTGCAATTTAATACAAATTTGGCATTAAATGCCAAAAATCTCTATAGGTGTATGAATGGAAAGAAAAAGACTAGAGAAGGTGTGTGTCCCCTCAGAAAAGAGACTGGAGAACTGGTGGCAAGTGATGCTGAGAAGGCTGAGGTCCTCAATGACTTCTTTTCCTC
>WTSP01001194.1:0-61511 GCA_025331215.1 Actenoides lindsayi | reverse complement strand
ACCATGAGGGTGGTGAGACACTGGAACAGGTTGCCCAGAGAGGTGGTGGAAGCCCCATCCTTGGAAGTTTTTAAGACGAGTCTGGATGGGGCTTTGAGCAACCTGCTCTAGGGGGAGGTGTCCCTGCCTATGGCAGGGGGGTTGGAACTAGATGATCTTTAAGGTCCCTTCCAACCCTGAAAATTCTATGATTCTATGATCTTGTTAGATCACAGAAAATATTTACTACTCAAAATTGTTAAGGAATACATTTTACCTTATCATTGTCTTATTTCCTTTGCCCCTTCAGTAATAATGTTCATTAGTGTCTGTAAAAATAGGCATTCAATGAGATGTTTACTTCATTTAATTACAGTCTAATATATTCTGCCTGGAGTACAGTATCAACTTAGGGCATTTTTTCTACATTAGATACACATAACTACATAAATGGATATTAACAGTGAACAGGGATTTTGTTCTTTAGTACTAATAATTCTATTTTTTTCCTTATTATTCACTTGAGTCTTCCAGCCAATGTCAGTGGAAGGACACGTATAGGAAAAGTATGATCAGACAACTCAATGAACTTAGTATTTCATATGCAGCAGTATTTTTCTTGAAGAAACAAATGATTTTTTGTACACCAGCTTTAGTTTTTAGGTGGCTTATGTGATTTCTTGTCTTGAAATATCTTCATTTGAAGTATTAGGGTATATGCAGTCAGGGATGAAAGAAATGCTTTGGTCATGTCAGTTTTCAGAAGTCCTACCTGACATGTGATTAGGGACAGCTCACGCTGCTGCCCTCACCAGCTCGATGCTCAGCTCACTTGCTTTTGCCTCCTTTCCTCCTTTTATTTTCTTCCTACCCCAACCTGCACTCTTGCTATATGTGACTACTTATCAAGCAGTCCTCTTGAAACATCGTCTTTGCAGAAACCACTGGCGCACACTGAAATCCCTCTCCTTCCAGGTGGTAGGGTGCTGGTCCAACCAAGGAGTTGTATATGCTACACCTCTTAAGTGCCTACAATGCAGGATCTGCACACAAGTCCCTCTGAGTAGCACTTCTGCAATCAAATGTCCCTCTGCTCCAACAAAAGTTAAATCAATGGTCTATGGCTCCAAAACCATAGGTTTGAGTCTTGCATCACAGCAGTTTGTGAGTTAAAGAGGGTGAATAGCTGGAAGCTCCATACCTCTTTCTCCCTACAAAACAAGCACACGTACTGGGGCACAGCTGGTCACGCCAAGCCAAACAGCAGTAGAGTTGGATCAAACCAGCTGGATTTTGGCAAAAGCCTTATCCCCAAACATCAACCTTTCTTAATTAGCCAACATTTCACCTGAAATTGTCTTATCAACACAACCATACTCCCGTTGAACTTTTTTTCTTTTCTGGTGGATCAGCATTACTTGTATGAAAAACAAAACAAAACAAAAAGAAAAAAACCTTACCTTATCAACAATGATGCCTCCTTCCACCCCCAGCTCCAGTGAGGGAGTGTTTCATGGATCATTGCAGCTGGAGTTTGTACCACAAAGGCATACTGCCTGGACCTGAAGAGGTCTCACCTCTCCAATCAGATGTATGTCCTTTTTAAAAATAAGAAATTAGATTCCCCTTTTTACTTTACTTTCTGTATGCTGTTGTAAATAGATACAGGTTATATCTTTAAGAGTCTGTGTGATGCCTTCTGACCCACTCACTGAATTGCACATCAAGGTATCTGCTTCAGACCTCTTTTTTAATATCATGTCTCTTCCACTTCAGTCTAGATGAGCTATTACTGTGTTAAGAATATTAGAATTGCTTTAAAAAATGTAGTAAATGAAAACCTACCATTTCTTATGTGTCTCTTCTTCCTTTCCAATGACATTGTTTGGAAAATACATCATAAAAAGTGCCTCACTAAGGTGATGTATGGCACTAATCTATCACAGGAGCACTATCTTTTTGGTGATATATTAGAACAGTGCATCATTAAAACATCATTGATATATATATATGTTACTCAGCTACCGACTGGCTAGCAACAATATATATATGGAGACATAGAGGGTTTAATGTATTAAATCAGAAGTGCATGGATTTGAATCTAAAATAATAATAGACAAATGCTGATAAGAATGGTGTGACATCATATCTTAATAGGTATAATGAGAGCCTCCCCGGGACATTTCAATTAAAAAAACCCAAACTGTTTTAATGAAGTGGTGGAAGCTGCCCTTCTGTCACCCACATTGTTTTCCTGCTCCAGAATGGGTCAGAATGGAAAGGAAAAGGCAGAATGAAAAGACATAGGGCAATAGTCCAAAGGCATCACTGCCTCCCACGGCTTTGATGGGAAATAGGAAAAATAATAAAAGCAAGTGAAAATTTAAATGGAGAAAAGCAGTACCATTCTTTTAGGGTTTGCTGACAGCTCTCGGTCTTTTTAGTATCCCTGACTTTGAAGTTACAACAGGGTCTCTGATCTTTAATAAACTAAAGTGAGGTGGACCATGAGTATGGGCCCTAATAACAGTGAAAGAGAAGCTTTCTATGTGATTCATTAGTTTCTAGCAAATTATGTGGTTTTGTCCTAGAGCATTTGTTAAATTCTCTGTCTTTTTCTGGAATTATTCTGTTTGCCCAAATGAAAATATGGGGTCACATCTATTGAGGACAAACTGTGCTGACAGAGCCCTTTGCAGACTATTTCCACTTGTACCAGAACATAAGATGCACCTGCAGTTTCTGGATGTTGTCAGCTCTTCCTGACCACCCATCTTTTGTGTCAGGGGAGAGGCCATTTCATTCTACTATATGGGTTGGTTTTGCCTCCAAGTGCAAGTTAAAGGCAGAAGCTGTGTTGCAAGCCTCTGCCTGCTCTAGTTCCTTTGAGGGGATGATTTTGGTTTTGTAGAGATTCTCAACTACCTGAGAACTAGCTTTTTTTTTTTTTCTTAATCATCTACTCTGCATTTTATATGGTAAGAACACTCTATAAGGTTAACAACTTCATCTCTTAACCCACCTTTGAAACATAGAAAAAATAACTGTTCTGTTGTTAGTGATTTTTCAGAAGATAATTACAGCAAAGCATAGCAACTGTTTTATTGAAGCTCAAGGACTTATTGGTGTCAGAGCTGGGATTAAGGTCAGAAGGCTCCTTCTATGTTTTCCTAGACTTTAAACCATATTTACCTTCTAAAACTTCCAAAGGTGCTTCACATTTGTTAACCACTTTTTATCAGACTGATTTCTTATATTACCATGTTACTAGGTTAACTAAACTTTCAGACCCACTATCATAGCACAGCAGATTAATCTCAGTAATATGCAATACAGATCACTTATTTCCAATCTATCTTTATTTGTAAAGAGCAAACTGGGTGATTATCCCACAAAGAAGCATTCTTTGGTCAGGGTTTGGAAAGGATAATGCAAACTCCAGAGTAATGTCTAAGATGCAGATGTAGCCTGATCTGCAAAGTAACAAAGCTACCTACTAATATTAGAGTGAAATCAGGATATAACATGATGATACTGCAAATTTTTTGGCTATATTAAGAGACGGAGAGAAATGTGGGAGCAGGGAGCACAAAATTCAGCAGCACAGGGAAACTACGAGGTAGCATTTTATAACGATGGGGGAGGGAAAGAATATTTCTGACACCTGAGGAATAATTTTCCCTGTGTACAGCCTTGAGTATATCCTGCTCTCCACCAAGACATTCAGCATCACCAGGCATTGGGGCATCATATGCCCTATAACTTCCAATAATTAATTTCCCTGTCCACTGAAAGAATATGTTACGTCAGTGAATATCATTGACACAGTGCGGTGACAGCAAATGTCCTGGTTCTGCTGGTAGTGATGCAATGTAGGACCCAGATAAATTACCTAGTATTTTAAAAGTAATGTCTCGGAACATGATGTGAATGTAAAAATTCAGTAGTACAGGGCACCACAAACTCATCTATTCTTTTTGCAGTTTGGGCCATATTTTTTCTTATGGCTTTCAGCAAGTCCCTCAGGTTTTATGAGTCCAGTCCGTAAAATCAGCTTTACAGTCCTTTGTCATGTCCTGCATAAGGGACCATTAAAGACTGATTCATTCTTGTTTGAAAAATGCTGTGAAGATGAAAACTGCAGTATAAATTCTGCCTATTGTTCCAGTGGTCTCCTGACTTCAAAGGCTGTCAGGGTTAAAATTGTAGGAGACTGATTTAAGTGGAAATCAAGATGCAGTGTGGCTGATGCAGGAGTCAGACAGAACATGTTCACCAGCAACAGCCTAAGTGGGAACAAGGCATGGAGAGATGATACATAAAGCTCTTCAATACCATAAAGGCACACATAAAAAAAAAAAAATCTCATTACTGCCTTTTGCACTCTCTAACCACTACTTCTACAACTCTATTGGGCTCTGACAGTAGTGAGAAACATGTTAATGAAACAGAGCAGTATCTGGACCATCTGGGAAGGATATTGTGTCAGGTTGTATGATGAGGTACACAGACATCCTTTGGAGTTTGCCAAGAGTGAGATAATAATATGCATGCTTAGAATAAAACCCTTGCCTTTGCAAGCAGAGAGCAAAACATCAGAGGGGCAAAGTGGGAAGAGAAGCTCATACCATGACTCACAGTGGCTCTGTCAGAGCACATGAAAGGAGATGGCAAATGCTCAGTTGATGCCTTTCATAAAACCTGTCAAGGTAAGAAAAGAAGGCAATACCAAAGTGACAGATACCAGCATGCCTGCCTTGGTTAGAGCCGGAGCACAAACCCTTGAATCCGCCCCACATGGACAGTGCAGCTGCTTGTTGCTGTGGACAGGAAATCTGGTGCAGGAAAGAGTCCAGAAACTTTCACTCAGAATTTGTCTTTAAGAAGTGCAACAGCAAGATTAACAGGGTTAATTAATAACCTTGAAAATTCATCATTAATTAAAAGCCAGCACTGACTCACTGAAGTCCAGGCATATTGAGCACTCACAGTGTAGATCATGATGCTTGAGATGGAGCCCTAATCTCACCTAATTAAATTCACTACAGATCTGGGCAGCCTCCATGGCAGCACCAAAATGGGCTCAGGAACAGGAAGGGCTCCAAGTAGTATGCTCACCACTGTTGCCTGTAAGAGAGATGAAAGCTACTGATAAAGCTGGGGAAGCCTGAAAACAGGGGCTGCATTTGGGAGCTGACCTGAAACCTAGTGAAATCTGTGGAAAGAGTCCCCTGCATAAAGCAAAAGATGTTCTGACTCATGCGTTACAATGTTATTACCGTCACTTCTCCTCATCATGGCTGTGTCTGTTGAGGTAACCCATGACAGGACCTGTTGTTCTAGGTGCTGTACATACCTGTCATGCCAGCCTGGCCCCACAGCCTGGGTTTGGACTCAGCCTTGTCCAGCAGCTTGAGTCTCTGTCAGCCCCGAGGCCCAGAATAAGATGGAAACAATATACGAGTGTGTGGAAAAATGCCATCCAAAAGGTAAGAAGCTGCAAATGATTCAATATGTTATTTTACTCTGTGGTTTCCTGGTGAGTTTAGGCTGCCATGCAATGACACAGTGTGTGAAAGCAATTTTCCTGGTGTATATGGGAGCAAAGCAGTGCAGGATGGTATTGTAACCTACCAAGGTGCCACTGTGCTCCCTGCAACATCCCTTTTCCTCCACCCGTTTAGAGGAACAAAAATAATTAATTAAAACATTGTCCTTCTAACACTGCCTTTCAGTTACCACATTTTACAAGCACTACCAAACAAAGCTTTCCAACCCTGCTTGGAGTGATTGCTATCTATGTTTTATGGTTGGATAAACAAAGGCCAGGGGAGATGAAAGACTGATTGCTCCCAGCCTTGCCCCAGTGGGCAAGTGAAGAGGCAGGGGGCCTGTAACCTCCCCTTTTCTTCTCTTACTATTCCCCCAGGGAAATGCCTGACAGTTCTAGGGTATCTGCCTGTCACTGTGACACAAGAGCTTCCACAGAGGGATGAGATTGTCCATCCCATCACACACATGCCATTAGCAAAAGGACCACTCACTAGGGCAGAGAAAACGCACATCTTGACTGACAGACAATTTGCTCAACACCAGCAGGGAATTTTTTGTGGCTTAGGACTGGTACTCAGTGCCAACTCCTCCCCTGCCAGTGAGATAGCATGACTTGGAGATAGCTGAAATGAACAGTCTGTAAGTGAGTGGGCCAAGCTTTTTATCATTTAAAAAAGGGAGATGATCAGGGTCAAGACACTGGAGTGACTGCTCATAACCAAGCTGCCTTATTAGATTGCTAGCTCAAATTTTGGGCCCAGATGTAGCATATAAAAGCTGACATTTATCGTAGAAAAGCTGCCTTTGGGCAATCTAGTGTCCATTGTCATCAGTGCACACAATCATTTTATGTTTCCTCTGGGCTTCCAGAGTAAACATTGCTTTTATGTAACATACCTGTGTACATGCACATATGTGCAGGAGGATTTGGGAACAGTTTCACTGAATTCTGTGTGAAGAAATTAGTCCACCTGAATGGCATGTTGAATTTCATTGCACTCATATCACTGTGTATCTGGCACAGCTGTGGCCCTTTCTGGCGGATTGACAGCCTGTGCTTCCTGCGGCAGCTACATGGAAAAGGCCTTCTGTTTGCAATGCTGCCTTCTGCAGCCCTCTCCTTTCCCTAAGAGACTTTAGATGTTATAATACATACCACTGTTTCACTTGCTCCTGCTTTTTTCATCCAGCAAGATAAATGATCATGAAAACTCATTTTGCCTTCCCCTGAGCACAGTGTCCTCCATGTGTAGTGAAGATAAATATTCAGGCAAGCCACTCATCTCAAAAACCATTTAAGCAAACATTGACACTATTTTAACAACTCCCTGCCCAAAGCTGTAGTGGCAATTGTCACAGAAACGCCTATAAACAAAATAAACAAATATGATACCATTGAGAATCAGCAGAAGAAAGCAATAGTGATTGTTATAAAAGCTTTCTATTCTGCCGCCACTTCAAAATCCAAAACAAACCGATCAAATTTGTTTTCCTAGTTATCTTTTCATCCTTCTACCTAGGCCTTTTCCATAAGGTACTTAATGGAAATGAAAGCAATAGTTCTATATAGATAAATCGAGAGCATTGAAAACAGACTGATCTATTTTCTCCAGGTGCTTGAATGGTGCACCAGTCTATATGGTGTTTGAAAACCATGTGGAAAGGAGACCATTCTCTCTTAAATTCAATAGGTTTTTAGAATCACATTCACTTTTATAGAGTTTTTCCATATGGTTATTCAGAGCCCTTTATACGAGAAGGTGCCCCCTTTTCTTCTCCTCTCTTTGTGCTTGTTCTTTCACCAGCAGAAAGCTGAAGAGAACAATGGTGTACACTCGGCTTTACATCCTGCAACATCCAGGACTCTGAAGAACAAAGAATAAATAGATGGCCAAGTGGCTAAAGATAGCAAGTTCAGTGTAGTGGGTAACTCCAGCTCTGGAGGAAAGTTCTGGTGTTGGTGGAAGAAGGTTCACTTTAGGAGTCAAAGAAAACGCATGCTGAAAGCTGATTCTGATGTGGGCTGGCTATAAAATCCTGCCTGAGTCACTCTGCCTCTCTGAGCTGTGTTTTCTACAGCTGTAAAATGGGGGTTTGGCCCAGAAGCCTGGTTAATGGTTTTATAAAGCATTATAAAGGACTGAGAGGAAGATAAACAAATAACTTCGCTTTTTTTTTCATGTGGGAGGGCAGGAGCAAAGACAGAAGGGAGAAAAGCAAATATACTGAGTGGGAGTGTGGGGACAGGAGTTGGGACAATTCATTAATTTGGTTTCCATCTCACTCTGGTAAACAACTTACAGCTGGGTGAATCTGCTTTTAGATCACTCTCTGCCTGATGAGCATTTCCTCACACTGGAGCCCTGGCCCTTGCTATGTGCCAGAGGCTTTCCCTTGCTGCTCTGCCTGCCAGCATCACCTCCGTGGTGGTGCTTGCTCTTCTTGCTCCCACCTTGAGGAGCTGAGCCCGACTAGTTCCCCCCATTACTTTACTCCATGAGTGCAGTTGGTGTGACCATGACTTTGCACCCTGTTGTTGCTGCATTGCTCTGCCTTCCCTCTATCTGAAAACCAGTTGGGGAAACATGTTTCCTTTCCCAGCTGATTTGTTATGAAAGGGGAAGGGAAACTATTTTTTCCCCCCAACTCCCCTCTGGAGACCTTGGTGTAACATGAAGGTCACCCATGGGACCTGGGAGAAGAGTGGGGGACCAGGGAAAGTCAGAGCCCTAGGTGAAGTTGTATGGGGAAGACAAGGTCTTGCTTTTGTCTCCTTCTCACCCACATCTCTGGGAAATCATGTCCTTGCCTACTGCTATAATCACTGATTACATGCCATTTGCCTGTTGTATTAAAGCTGCTGGCTTAATTAATACCATTTTACAAGGCGGTCTTGGCATGAGGGAGACAAGCTGTTTTGAACTCCAGTAAACACATTTAGTATGTGATCATTGTAAGCAGCTCCTGCAGCCTTTCTATGGTGAGCAGACAGAAAGCACCATGAGTTAATGAACTGTGTTCTAACCACCTGATGCTGGTCAAAGCTTTGATCTATCAGGTTTAAGGCTAGGTGGAGGAGGGGAGGAAGAGCGCTTTGCTATGCTCCCCAGTACCACTGAAACTGTTAATCAGCCTGCTCTGCAGTCTACTGCAGAGTTTGCTTTATTAAAGCTCCCTGCTGCCTGCACACGTTCACTGGCACAGACATCGAGAGACAAGCAAACACTTACCCAAGTGCAGAGTACTCACTGCTGCATTGCAGGGTTTACTGGCATGAAATGATGGGGGTAGGTAATCGCAGGTGGAGGCTTGGGTCCTCCCTCAGTCTGCCTGCATCTGCAATCTCCTGCATTGCTGTTACAGGGGATACAAGAAGGGCTGGGGGCAAAATATGCACCTTTAGGGTTCTCTCTCCACCTCCTAAATGTCTGGATAGCCAGCATTTCTTGCACTATTCTCAAGTGTAGTCTATGTTGCTTAATGTGATTTTTATTCAGAGTTATTCTATAAAACTAAAAATTCATTTTCTCTGAGGTACTTGATGGGTTAAGCATAATTTTATTTATTATTGTTATAAACTAACCTTGCCTCTGCACAGAGGCCCCTTGTAAGGTTGAGGATGCTATTGTGCTGCTGAAGTATTCAAGTAAATTCAGCTCCCTTTCAAGGTTCTTTCAGACTGAGCATTAGAAGCTTTCTGGGTTTCCTATAGGTTTTCTCATATAGAAGCTTGAGCAGGATGAAGTTACTTTTGTAGGAAATTGTAGGTGATTAATTCACTTCAGTTACACACACACACACACACACTCACACTCACACACACCCCCAGTAATCGCATTTGCAGGGTTATGCTTTTTTCTCTCTCTTTTGTTTTTAATTCCTTTTGTGCCAGCACAGAAATATTTGATTATTCAAATAATTTATTGAGGCTTAATATCAAATAGCTGGTCTGTTTTGTAATGTTTGTAACCACACTGGGGTTTTTGTTTTCAACAGGCAATTTTTTTCTGGAAGAAAATTGGTATTTTCTAAAGAATTGTTAGGTGTTTCTAATCTACTGCTGTAAATATGCATGTGGAAATTTAATTATAATAATTTTGTTCTTTATGAGTAGCTGATTCAAGATTTCTTACATACCTGAAGAATACAAGGAGAAATATCTCAGGTGGTAATTTGTTTGTTTTGTAATGACTTTTTTTATTTTATTTTTTTTGAATGTTTGTTTGTTCTTGCTTTTTGTTTTTATGGAGCGAGGATAGGTCAGGTTTCTTCTCCCTCCATGTTTCCTAGTGATACAATACTGCAGTCTCTGCTTTACTCAGCTTATGTCTAATTGCAGAGTAGTTAGCAAAAGAACTCATGTGCAAGTTTTAGATTTGAAGTTACACGTCCGTTATACTCAGCTTTGTTAACAGATGTCAGCTGAACAGCAGATACAATCTAATGGGGACAAATTCATCTTGGGGCCTATGTGAAGGTGGACTTGCATCAGTCTGATTCAAGAATTTGTAGCTTGGGAGTTTAGGGAAAATAAAATATTATAGGCTGCTTTTCATTGAAAAGCCAGGATGGTTCAGTGCAAGTGTGACATCTGTGGCAGCATGGGTTACTGACAGCTTTCTGGGACAAGCTGGACAGCAGGACTGGGTGTTGTGGGAATTGAAGCTCCTTGTTCGTATGGCAGCTTGACGGCCGAGTGCACACATTTTGAGGGAAAAACATAATTTACCTAAAAAGAAATACTGGGGCTTGATTTCTGGAGCTGTTGAAGATCCCTCGACTCCTGTAGAAATTTGTGGAAGCCCTGGGTACAAGGGACTTCCAAAATCAAAGTTTCATCATCAAGGTGAATATCACAAAAGAGAAGCCAAGTATGATTTCATTATTATTTTAACCTTCCACATCCCAGTTTTCATACCAATAAAATGAGGATGACATTTTGCTAACTTTAAAGAGTTTTAAGGGTTAATGAAAGATAAGATAATCTTAGTAGTCCTGAAAGGAAGATGTGGGGAAGAGACACAGTTGTTGTGCTGTTAAATTGCTCAAAAATTCCCACTTTCCCATCATTCAAACCCTACTTTAATTCACTTCCTCCAGTGACCCTTTCAGTGTTAATCCACTGTATAGAAGTGTTGCAGTTTTAATTAAAAAGGAAATCTCTATCTCTCTAAGCTTAGTCTGCCATCTGATCATGCAGTATGGTTTATGGACAGTATTATCTGTCTAATTTACATCATAAAACCATGACTTAAGCAAGGCAGAACACATTGGCAGCCCCAAGTAAATAATATTGCTCTAACCAAAGTCAGCAATGTTTTAAGCAAAATTCTATTGCAAGACTGGAGATGTGAGCACATCACACATGGTACTGACACAAGGAGGGTTACAGGGACATGAAGAGCTCAGTGGGATACCTCATTAAAATGGAATCTCTAAATTGAGTTTAGAGCAGCTTCTGAAAACATATGCTGTAGCTCAACTGCAAGATATGAATTTGAGGCAGGATTTACTGGATTAATTTATTTTGATTCTGGTATAATGAAGTCTAGTGGTCCCTGCTGACCTTTAAAATCTATGATCTTAAATATTGGCAGTGGTTACGTCCCAGGTCACTTGGAACTGCACAAATCAGATAGCACAGTGAGCTGCAAGACTACGAACTGTCCCGAGGGACTGTACAGGACAAATATTCCCCCTGGTCTGACTAATATCTACAGACCCCATCCCAGTAGGTGATGGGATTAGCTCAAGTCCAGGACTCTAGCAAACAATTATTTGTTCTTATGTTTGGGTTGAGGTAAAGCAGCTGTCCCAGGGCAATACAAGGGGGAGAAGAGTAGTAAAAACAGTTTTGCTGTTCAGCTCCCAGCTGAACAGCACTGGCACATCAATGTAGCAAACATGATCTGGGAGTCACTGAGCAAAAACAGAGCCCTACAACAACTACTTTTCACATTACCATCAGATTTTTAAAACATTGTGGGAGGAAAGCAGTGGGGGAAAGAAGAGGAGAGAGAAACTGGATCTTGTATTTCTTATTAGCGAAGGGAGGAGGGAGGCACAAGATCTGTGTCATGCTGTAAGCTCTTTACCTCAGAGGAAGGTGAAGCACACCTGGCAGAAATTAAATGTTAATGTATCGAATCATGTCCAAAAGCACATAAAGCTTAAGGGACAGCTTATGATACCCTTTGAAAACAGGATTGAATTTAATTCTTTTGCATATCCTGATACCATATCCTGTAAATTAGCATCAGTGGGTTAATGCACTGCTACCCTTAGATTCCCTTGAGGTTATCGGAAAGCTGTATTCAACAGACTGCAGGCACCGAATTGAAGTGTCTGGTCAGGGAAAAACAGATCCAACTGTGTTGTCTTAATTGTAACCCAGTTTGGGATGCAAGAGGGTGGCAGCAACCCTTGGTAGAAAAAAACAGTAAATTGATTTTGCTGAGAACCTCATCAATCACTGATCACAGTGACCTATGGATCATTAATCTCATTAAAAAGTTCAGTTTCATGGCAGAAGTAATAGCAGATGCACTGAAAGCATGTAAATTAGTAATGCTTTCACATATTTGAATGGGTCTGGCTGGCATCTCTGAGGAGAGCTCCATTTCTAAATGGGGCAAACTCTTCACTGACTCTAGCTGAACTTCAGCCATTTACTCTGTGTCTGATACCACCTTTAAGGCCTGTGGAAACTGTCCAGAAGATATCTGGCCTGTTATTGAGTCATGTTTATGATACTCAAGTCAGGGAAGGAAGAGCTGAATCAATGGGCATAATACATCACCTCCTAATGCTGTCATCTTTTTGACAACAGACTTCTCTGCTCTCTGAGCTCTTTAGGCAAGGTGATTGGTAAACAAGCTGGGAAACACATCTGAGAGTACACAGAGAGCCCTGATTTCCTGTGTTTCTGTGACTCCAAGGAGTTTGCATTATTTTGGAGGATGATATATGACAAACAGTAAAGAAAGTAAGTTTTTCATGTTGGTCCTTCTAACTACAACAGAGCCTATTGTATCACTGAGCTGAAGGTTTTGTTGTATTCACCATGGGCTTTCATGAAAAAGGATGAGTTGAGAGGACACCTCTTTGTTAGATGCTGGACTTTTGGAGAGGAAATAGGTTAATATCCCCTAAATATTTCTTGTCAGTACATCTGTTCAGTGCACAGTCAGAACAGAGAGATGCAATTCTGCAAGATGGGATTAGCTGATTTAATGGCCCTCTGCCACCGGAGGGGGAGGTGCTGCTGTCACCTGACTTCTTGCATTTCCAACTGCACATGCCTGCCACTTACCTTGTGTCAGCTCTGCCTCTTGTCAGGCTCACCTATGATCTACATCCATTTACTAATCCAGAGGAAACCTAACCCAGCAAAAAGAATATGGGTAGTTTTCTCCTGGCTTCAGGAGCTACATGAGCTCATGTATTGGACCAATGAGTGTCCAAGCTCACACATGTCCTGGGTTTGGTTGGGGTTAATTACCACAAGCAGCTGCTGGCCCAAGCAGTTGGGAGGGGCCACAGCCAGGATAAACAACCCAGCCAGCCAATGGGATATTTGATACTATACTGAGTCATGCTGCTAGGGAGGGCTGCCCTAGGATGGGGGTGCCTGGTTTCAACTTGCTTCAGTGTGGCTGAAGCAGGGAAAGTGTAGTGTCTCTGAGCCTATTACTTGCTTTGTAAATCATTTCATTAGTATTATCATTAGTACTGCTGTTTTCTTCTCTCTTTGTGTTTTCTTATTAAACTGTCCTTATCTCAACCCACAGGGGTCTCACCCTTTTTTTCTTCCTCCCGATTTTTGTTCCCATCCCAGAGGAGAGGGGTGGGAGGTGGAGAATGGTGGGCAAGGGTCTGCATGGTGTTTAGCTGCCAGCAGAGGCTAAACCATGATACACATGGGGTGGGGAAGTGGTCAGGAATGAGAATGCAAAAGGAAAGAAATGTGAGGAGGTGGCTGTGTTGCAAGACCGCTGCTTGACAGCAATGCATAGCTAAGGCATCTTACCTACTCGTAGAACCAGAGCCTATGACAAATTGGGTCAAGATGCCATCAGTACATTGTTAATATAGAGATAGATAAGTAATTTCCCCTGCTTTCAGTCAGTATAGAGTCCCAGTGTTCCAGTAACAGCATTTGCAAACCAGTGGAGTTTAAAGCCAGATAAAGTGTTGTTAGTCAAAGACATTGGTTGTCATATGTCTCATTGGTTCCCCTCTTCTTTCATGAGGTAGACAGGTGAATCTGCGGTATTTCTGAGTACCTATTGTAGATTTGTAAGAGCATGCATGCCATTGCCAAAACTGCTATTGTGCCGATTACAGCTGGAAAAATTGTACTTGTTCCTCTCAGAACTAGTGAACACAATCCATGACACTAGGTGTATCCATGCAGTCCATTTGTAGTCAGGTTTGCTACTTGGCCCTGGTCTCCCAGTCATCTACATGCAACCATATCTGCCCGACTCCTATCTGAAGCAAGCTTAATATTAAGCTACCTCTGAAGAAACTTGGATGCATTTGGGAGGGTTATTCTCAAGTATCTGCATACCACAGACACTATCTACAGACACTTGGGCACATTCACTTCCTCCTCCCAAAAGCGTTCTCCACTGCCCATAGGCTTATACTCATGCACAATATGTGACACTCATCTGTGCTTACAAGACTCCTAGTTGGCATGAAAAGTACAAATCTGGGGAGCTCTACATCAATCCTCTCACTATTCGACCACTTGATATTTTTTACTGTATCTTGGGAATACAAAAAGTTAAATGTTTGACAGGCGCAAAAGGAAATTCAAGACTTCTATATTCAGGAATTCCAGGATGACCACATACCATGAACTGGCCAATATCAGTTTGTGATGTGGGTTTAGCCTGAAGCAGTAATTTGACTTCAGATTCATCAAAACAAAAGCTGTGCATGTAAAGAACAGTGATGCTAACCATCATGCTGGTGCAGCCTGACACATGTGCCTCTATCATGAACTACGCCAGTTTGGGATTGATGTGCTATAACAGTTTACTCTGTGAGGCACTGTGACCTGGGACTTGAGCATCACATATGCTGAGTCTGAGAGATCTAGGACCTTAAGAAACCTTGAGACAGGCAAGACTCTCTGGAGCCATTCATTTACCCCTTCCAGCTTTGTTGCCATGCTTAGGACGAGTGGAGAGCCCCAAGCAGGAGGCCATGCCTCAGGCATTGCCCCTAGCTCTGGCAGCTGTCTTGACTAAGTTATATTTGCTGGAGAGAGGAAAGTAAAAAGTTATGTTTTGATACAATTATGTTTAGGAAAGATACGCTGTGTGATTCTTGAATTCTTCAACAGAGATGGGCAGTTCAGGAGCTGCGACAAAAACTCATCTCACCCCATGCCTTGGGTACCACTCATACAGACACACACAAACACACAGATAAGCAGCCTTTTCCACCAGCAGCCTCCCATCCTTGTTTGCCAACAGTGACATCCAGGCCCTGAGAGCACTTGCATATAACAACTTGCAATGTCACAGCTTGGCTGGCAGCTAAGAGCCCGGCATGTAATTGGGGTAACGATAGTGCACAAACACCATCTGGCCCAAATCATCTTTAACAAGCATCTGTGTCTAGCCATCCTTAGCCCCAGTTTGAGCTGGCCTTTCCTACACCCCAATACATGGGGTTTTCTATGGTGGGACTCTATTAATGTGTGCTGAAGAAGCAATGGCAGTAGACATGATCATAGCAAAAGCAGACAGTGTGTTTTTGCAACAGCCTCTGCAGTGGTTTATTGGGCTTGGTCACCTTATAAGGAGGATGCTGGTGTGGTCCTTTGCTGTTCATGGGGCAAGTGTATTCTGACCCCGGTGCGGGGGAGGTGTGGGGATGCTCTTCCCCAGTTGCAGACAGACAGCAGTTGGAGACTGGTAGGATGCCAGGTTTATTCCCAGAACACTACAGTGTGGTCACAGTTCACCTGCTGATGGATATGGGCCAAATCATACAGGGCAGGGTCTTGCTCCAAGTATGAGCTGCTAAGATACTGTAAACAGGCTTTTTGTCTCCTCTGTAGCAGGGTCCTAGTACATAATGGTGTGTTTGAACACAGGACACAAACCTAAGGCTCAATCATGGGTGCAGGGAAGCATACCAGATCATTGCTTCCTAGACTGTTGAGTTAAATGTGCAATGCCTAATGTTAATATTAACCTATATACTGAATGGTTTGGAATGTACCTGTTTGTACCAGGCTCTCCCAACTGAAACATTGTAGCTGCAGAGTTCTCATTATTCAGTGCAGAACTCGTTATTCTGAAAATTGCTTTCCCAATTAGCTGTAAAAAGCCTGATTGTTTTCACCCTTTAGATCACATTTTAACTCCTGTAATAGCTTTACCCAAGACAGATTGATGAGCAGAGATTTCTTTACCAATACTATGATTACGGGCTGATTCACACTTTCTGTGTGAATGAAACTTTTCACATAATTAGCCATGAACTTAAGGAGAGCCTTTTTAAACTCTATTAGCAATCAGGTGTGTATTCTCTTCTGACTGGAATGACTTGCATCTGTCACATGAGGACATTTCATTGAGCTGTGCACTCTATTAAATGTAAATATGTAAATATAAACTTAGACCAAACTGAAAGTCTTGAGTCTGCTCACACCCCAGCATGAACCCAGCATCTTTATCACATTCTCAACTGCTCCATCTGGATGTGACTACCCCCTGGCAACCCTATAGATCATCAGACATGTCTCCCTCATCCCTTCCTGATTAAAGAGTAGATTATATGATCCCAAACTATTTCCAGCAACCTGGAAGGAAACTGCACAACTCACAAGTACAGCATGACTAAGCTTGTGGTCGGACCTGTGCTTTCACCTTGATATTGTTGTTTTGTCTATAGCTTGCAGAATATCTTTCATGCCTTCACAGGCAATAGCCTATGGAGTTATCAAGGTTCAGAAAAATATGCTTTATGAAGAAAGACTGAGAAAGTTTAGGTTGTTTTGTTTAAAATTGACTGGGAAAGAAAGGATGACTCTTTTCAAATATATAAAAGGTTGCTGCAGAGAGGAAGACATAACCTGTTCATTATATATGCTCTAGACGAGACAAGAAGTAAGGAGCTTGCACTGCAGTAGTGTAGATCAAGGGAAAAACTTCCTATCAGTAAGGAGGTAAACAACAGAAACCAGTTATCAGGAGGGCACAGCATTTGCACCTTTACACCAAACGCCTGTTGGGCATGTCATAAGCAGGGGCAGGATGGTGGTGTAGCATAAGCAGTGAGAGACAGGATGGGTCTGAAAGGAGAAGAGCCTCAACACTGTTGAGCAGAGCTCAGGTCGCCACAAACAACATTGGAGAGGCTCATGTTCCTTTGTGCCTTTCATTAACCTGGTTGTATAAATATCTGCCACAGGTATAACTCATTCAGACTTATTTTCTAAGTACCATGGTTGAATTGCAGAGCTGAGAGAAGAACACAGACAATCTAATTCTTAGTTACCTGTTCTGCTCCCTAGGCCACAAATACCAGCATTCTTGTGCAACATGAGATTAAGCCAGGTTAATAATGACTTCTCATCACAATACCATTTAACATAGAGGTGTTAGCAGCAGCACCCTCAAGTCCTAGGGGACCATTGGAGACCTTAATTAGGTGTGGATTTTTCTGGGGCCAAGTGATTTGGTGGGCTATAAAGGTATTCTTAGCATTCTCCCATGGATGCAACTGTGAGCAATAAATGATCTTTGCACCATTGTTTTTGTAGAGGGTCATATTTTCACAATGTCAAGCATGCTACTGTCTTTTCTGCAATAAAGCTCACCTAATCAAAACAAGTCAGAGCTTATCTAAGCCCCTAGCCGGAGATATCTCTGTGGTGGCTACAGAGACGGGTTTCCTAGCAACCTAAAAGGCATTATACAGGGCTTTGTCGGCATTTATCTGTAACACACAAACCCCCCTGTTGGAATAATGTTATGGGTGTGACATCAACTGACAAAAGCCAGGAAATTCAGAGCTGGGGCTGATTTTCTGTCCTTGCTGCTCATCATGCTGAAAAACAAAAGATACAGTCATGTGAGTGATGAGCAGAGCAAATTAACGTTTATATTTCCTGGCGTTTGTCCCAAATGAGATGCCACTTAATTGAGGTGCTTGGTATTAATTTTCTCTGTTTAAGATGGGTTTAATGCTCACAGTAGGTAGCATGTTGGTGGTGCTGTCAGATTCCCCATGGTCTCTTCTTCTTCCATGAGGAAGGAGATATCCCAACCCTTCTGTGATCTTCAGTTTCTCCATGATGAAACCAGATTTTAGATCCATGCCTTCAAAGGTGAAGTCTGCAAGCCTGCTCCATCACTATTAGCCCAGGGTGGAGCCAGTGAGGACACACAGGTTAAAACCACTTCATCTTGCTACTGGGGCCCAACATTATAAATAGAAGATGCTTTTTATAGTTTTCAAGGAATTCTTGGTATGGATCTTGGAAAGGATCTTGTTATCAAGTGTTATGAAAACAAATGGTCAGAAGAGAAAAGAATTAATGTAGGTGGGGTTTTTTCCAAGACCAAAAATATGCTGAGGACTGATGAATGGTCTGAAAAATGATACCTCAGCAATGCCTTTTACTTCTCCACTTGTAGCAATAGAAACGTTTAAAATCTCACAGCTTGCAGTTTGTGGAGGAGACTGATGGAGGAAAGGATGGAAGAACTACCATTGCTGCTGATTACCACTTCAAATCATTGGGGGAAAGTCCTCTGGAAGTGAATGAGAACTGATCACCTCGCTACAGACTTCTCGAGTCACCCCGCAGAATTTAACATAAAATAATTCTTTTGCTTCAAATTGGCATAATGTAGCTTAAAAGCACCAGAAAAAAAATGTGTTCATTTTCACAATCTAAATTCAGCTGGGGTAAATTAACTTAATCTGACTTCTGTGCAACTCTTTGAATGTGTACAAGCTCAATCTCTAACTACTCAGCTTTTCATAGGTGTATTTGCAGTGCTTTCATGGTTTCATTTCTGGGTCTTTCACACAAAAATAAGAGCCCTTTTTCACATATGTTTGAGGTCTGACATGAAAGGTTTATCTCCATGTAAATTTTTGCAAGCTGGATGTGAAATCTCTGAAATGGTTTGTAAAGAAAGTTCTGATGAAACTTAGCTATAGCTGAGTACTCTGGTGTTGTAAGGGAAAATCCCCATAATTGCTGTCAGTGGGTGAGCAGTGGGGTTTTCATCGCCTCCATTCTTCACTGTAATCTTCATTAACATGAGAGCTGGTGTTTTGCTCCTCACTCATGGATGCCATACTGTTTGGATTCCAAGAGGCTGGTGGAATAAAGGCACTTACTGCTGGCCACAGCCAGCAATTCTTTAGCAAGCATATCATGAATATATACACTAGGTATAGCACAAAGGAGGGGAATTGCTATGCACAAGCCTTAGAAAGAAACAGAAGCAGAAGGAGGTTCTTGCATTTTCTGCCAATATCATCTTTACTGTCCATCCATTTGTTTCCCATTCAGCTTCCCCACTGGCAAAGCCTCTATTATGTGTGTGAAGACAGGACAATAGGAGCCCACTACACACCGCAAACATGCACATTGTTCCACTGTTTCCCTATAGAAATCCCTGCATCGCCTGACCTATTTTCCAAAGTTTGTGGTGTTTTTGTTTGTTTGTTTGTTTTGTTTTGTTTGTCTTTTTGGTTTTTCCCGAAGGAGGAGAGTAAAAGGGACAACATCTCACAGTTCTATGCATATTAGTGGTATGTTCATGACCATACACTGAGGTGGATAAAACACCCATATTTTCCCCCAAAGTGCTTATTTGTAATGCATGCATGAACTCAGTTAACAAGCTTAAAATACTTAACGAACATTGAAATGAAGGGAAAGTATGGGGGGAGGGGACAAAACTAGCAGAGATAATTGATCGTAGCAGCTTTATATAGCTGTATCATATTCTCTATGGATAACACAGCCAGGTCAACATGGTTAGAATTTTAAAATATCTAGGGACTTCTGTCTTAAGATAGTTACCAATAATTGTAAAGTTTAACATTAAACATTTTTAGCTTAGTGAAAATACCTCTTTAATGCATGATAAAATATTGTAAAATAGAGAACATTTTCCCTTTGTCATTTTTTCAAGACTTAGGTAAGCGGGAAGGGTCTCTGAGAGGGTCTCTCCTGGAACTGAAGCCTGCCTTGGGGAAGCCACCGGCTGCCAAAGACAGGTGGATTAAAACTCAGAAGATGGAAGCCTTTCAGATTTGGCAGTGTTTGATGAGTTCAAAGAGACAGGTTGCTATAAGGTCCGGTTCATATGACCTGTAAAACTGGTGAAGCAATGGGGAAAATCTTGCTAGATCAAATCATAAGTTTATAGCATCATTCCAACTGAGCCTAAATCTGTACCTTTGCCCTTGTTCTGACTAGGGCCAGTGCCTCAAACCCACAGCTGGAAGCAATACAACCATCTCAGCTCACATAATTAACTGCTTAGTTGGAGCAGCACTGAGGAAACTGCTGTTTGGTTTCCTTTTCTTTCTGGTGCCTGACGCCACTTGTGGCAAGATCACGGTTCAGCACAAAGTGCTCAGAGGGACTTAGCCTTCCTGGTGACACATAGCAGGCTCAAGGTGAAGGTCTCCTCTGCTTGGGCTTTTATTCTCTCTTCTGAGATAACTGACTTTGATGCCACCATGAAGTTCTGCCCCAGGTCACATCATTCACACCACAGCCAGTTACCTTGGAGCTGGGGACTAATGCCTGTCTGTTTAACTTAGAAGAGCAAGATGAAGGTCACTGAGGAAGGTAATGCATTCCTGTTGATTGAACATGTGGATAAGGGCATGACAAAAACATAATCTATTTTGTTGGGGATGCAATAAACCGGGTCTATGTTTGCAGTTGGCAAGAAGCACTTCTG
The DNA here is from genome assembly GCA_025331215.1 of Actenoides lindsayi. NCBI lineage: Eukaryota > Metazoa > Chordata > Aves > Coraciiformes > Alcedinidae > Actenoides > Actenoides lindsayi. Next base: position 41,016 of record WTSP01001194.1, on the reverse strand, counting down.
AGTGTTACTTCACCAGATAATCCAGACAGCAGAGTAATTATATATCACTCCAGTCCCCTAATATGGCTTTAATCTAAGGATTGGGTAATTTTCATGTTTGTAGGGTTTTCTAAAACAGTATTAAAAGTAACATTTATTTCCTACTTGTTTCCCGATTTTTATTAATGAAATACTTATTTCTGTAACCAAGCAATGGTAGTTTAAGGGGAAGATTTCTGATACTCCAAAGGGCAAAATCTCAGTGGGACAAGCCCATAGAGTAAGATGTCCAGGAATTCCAGATGACTAATTGTTGTTTGCAGACATAGAGCAGCTTTGCTGAATACATGCAGATGGTCGAGGTGCTCCTTGTGAAGACTCACCACATGCACAAAGCCCAAGAGGTCTGTGGTCGCTGTATAGGTTTACCTAGCCCAGCCATTACAGTACATACCAGGGAGTTTGCGTCTCTTTACCATGGTCCTACCCAGCACTTGCACACCTCTTTCTGAGAGGGACCCTCAGCTCACCATCCTGCACAGAGCAGGGTTGTGAGAGGGAAGGAAGGAAGTGTTTGTGGTGTTAGTGTATGACTGATGTGATCCAGAGAAAGCTTCTGCAGATGAGGGCTGCAGATTCATTGTGCTGCCAACCTGTGGCTGCAAGTAGACCCTCTTTTTTTGCTCCTGGGATCAGTGTCCTGCTTCAAAGATGCAACAGGGTTTATATGATTCAGCTGCTAAGCAAGGGGTTGCCTTTCAGATGAGAGAACATCCCATCTGTATGCATATTTGTTGTCAGGTGTGAAGTGATTAAGTGTTGAATTCTCAGAGGTATTCTGACAATTTTACATTCTTCCTGAAAACAAAGGACCTAGGAGAGCTGTCACTCATGCTGCTCCACTGTGGGCTTGGGAGAAGGTGATGATGGACGAGACACTAAGGACCAGATAGTCCATCAGAGTTTAAAATGCAAAATCATTTAAAGAGTGGTTGGACTATTTTTTTTTCTTCTTTTTTCTCTGAAGAGAAAGCTGTTCTCTATTCCCTCCTATTACTCTTCTGAGATCTGTTTCATTTGTTTACCTCTTACATTTTACAAAATATCATCTGATGGGACATGTAGGCTCTATATAAACAGCATGCATAAACATACGCCTGACTATAAGCATGCGTGGTTAGATGGTTCTTGTGCTTAATGACAGAAGCATCTGTCTGCTGTGAGGAAGTCACTAGCTAAGGCACTGCCATTGCCTGGTTTGTCAGCATCATCTCCTCTTACCTACCTGGCACTGCGATGCTCACACAGCAACTACCTGAAGAAAGATTTTTAATTATGTGGGAACTTCTCTGTGGAAAGCAAAGGTGCTAGGAGCACATTAGGGCAGGGTTCAGCACATGAAACCCCAGGACTGACAGAGACCTCTAGGCTCTGTTTTTATTCCAGATAACAGTTGTATGCTCTTTCTCTGCCCATCTCACTGGATCTTGGGAGTATCATGGGATGAGAGTCCTGGAGGGATGAGGGGCCCAAGAAAGCTGATCAATATTCAAGGACCACCCTCTCCAAGCCCAGAAGCAATGCATCCCAAAAAAATCGAAGACAGGCAAGAATGGCAGGAGGCCTGCATGGATGAACAAGGAGGTCCTGGACACACTTAGATGCAAAAACAAAGTCTACAGAGACTGGAAGCAAGGACAGATAGCCTGTGAGGAATACAAAGAAGTTGTCAAAGCAGCCAGTGATCAAGTTAGGAAAGCTAAAGCCCAGATAGAATTAAATCTGGCCAAGGACATCAAGGGTAACAAGAAAAACTTCTACAGGAAACAGGAGGTGTAGTCATGAGCGATATGGAGAAGACTGAGGTACTCAATGACTTCTTTGCCTCAGTCTTCACTTGGCAAGTGCTTCAGCCACACTGCCCAAGTTGTAGGAGGCAAAGACAGGGACTGGGAGAAGGAAGATCTGACCACTGTAAGTGAAAATCAGGTTTGAGATCATCTAAAGAATTTGAATTTTTACAAGTCCATGGAGTCCGACAAGATCCATCTGTGGGTCCTAAGGGAACTGGTGATGAAGTTGCTAAGCTCTCTTCCATCATATTTGAAAAGTCATAGCAGTCTGGTGAAGGAAGACCTGGGCAACTACAGGCCAGTCAGTCTCACCTCTGTGTCTGGCAAGATCATGGAGCAGATCCTCCTGAAGGCTCTGTTAAGATACATGAAAAGTGAGAGGGTGATTGGTGGCAACCAGCATGGCTTCACCGAGGACAGATTGTTCCTAACAAACCTGGTGGCCCTTTACGATGGAGTTACAGTGTCGGTGGGTTAGGGAAGAACAACTGACATCATCCACCTGTACCTGGGCAAAGAGGATGATGTTGTCTTGCACAACATCCTGGTGTCTAAATTGGAAAGTTGTGGATTTGATGGATGGACCGCTCAGTGGATAAGGAATTGGCTGGGTAGTCACACTCAGAGAGTTGTGTTCAACAGCTCCATGTCCAAGTCAAGATAGGTGATGAGCGGTATTCCTCAGGGATCAGTACTAGGACTGGTGCTATTTAACATATTTGTCAGTGGCATGGACAGTGGGATTGAGTGTACCCTTAGAAAGTTTGTGGGCTAAGCTATGTGGTGTGGTTGACATGCTGGAGAGAAGGGATGCCATACAGAGGGACCTTGACAGGCTTGAGAGGTGGGTGGGCCCATGCCAACCACATGAAGTTCTACAAGGCCAAGTGCAAGGTCCTACACCTGGTCTTGGGCAATCTCAAGCACAAATACAGGCTGGGCAGAGTATGGATTGAGAGCAGTCCTGAGGATAAAGACCTGGGGGTGCTGGTTGATGAAAAAGCTCAACATGACCTGGTAATGTGCATTTGTAGCCCAGAAAGCCAACCGTATCCTGGACTGCATCAAAAGAAACATGGCCAGCAGCTCAAATGAGATTTCATTCTCTTTTCATTCTCTTACTTAACTGAGGAAACCTTTCAGTCTGAGGACATGTCAGGTAAGATTTTTCTAACCCAGAAAGAAGTATGAATGTTATTGAAGAGGACACTGATGAGGTCCCCTCCAGAATAGCATGTCCTGGTCATCCCGGGCTCCAGAGAGATTAACTCCAGCAGAACCAAATGCAGAGTATGTCTGGAAGACAGACAACCTATCCAACAAGAAGGTTTATTACTTGGCAATGTGAAAGGTTAAGAGTGAAATCTTGCTCTCTTTGGATGTGGATTCACAATTGATTTAAACTAATCAATGTCCGGGCTGTTAGCACAGGGTTTTTTTGATATCTCTGCCTGTGTTGCATTTCTCCAAGGTTGACTGACCAGCAATAGAGTTGGGTACTATTGAAGTATGATGGAAGAAGCATGACCACATTGTCAGGAGTAGATATGCAGGCTATGCTTATGCCACCAGCTGGAGGGAGTTCAAGGAATGCCTGTTTGCCATCAGGTCACACATAAAGTCAGTTTAAGCTAAGCATGAAACCCAAACTGAGAGGTTAACATCATCCGGGGTGAACTATTTAAGCTATGGTACAAGTCTGGCACAAGAACTGGTGGGCATATGGTGATGAATAAAATTAAGCTGGAAATTAAAAGGCTTCTAGCCATGAGAGGAGTGGGGTTCCAAAATAGCTTTCCAATGGGAGTAGGGGGGTTCAGAAGAAGTCACACAAGTGTGAGATCGAACTTAAGATTTACATGACACAGTTGTTGTGATAGTAGGGAAACTGGGCCAAAGTCACAGGAGGCATATTTCCACTCTATCTTCCCTGCTTGCTTTCATTTTGACTTTCTCTGTTACTCTCCTATCTCCACTTTTTTCCCCTTTCCTTTTTCTACTTGGAAGACAGGCTGGAAAATTCTCTCTGTGCATTTTCTCTGTTGCTCTTACATCCATTCAGCAAGACAAGGCAAAGGCCAATCCCATTCTTTTACATCTCAATGGGCCTATTGAATTCCACAGACAGAGTCAGCATGGGGCTCACCCTCAAGGCACAGGAGCAGGAGCTGTGGAAGGCCATGGTGCCCTGAGGACACAGCAGACTCCTTGCCCTCTTGGTGCATGGCTGGTTCCCCTTGCTGCTCTGCCACGGACACGCTTGTGCCTTAGCAGGCCATACAGCTGCAAAACACTTGATTTCTGCTTGGGAAAGCCAAAGACATGGTATCTATATGAGAAGGCTGTTGATAGGTTAGATTAATTTAGAGGATGAGATGTTATGAGACATCCAAATGCCTGCATAAACAACTATATTTATGTGGAGCAAAAAGATCCAGAATGAATGTACAGCTGTAATGAACATCACTGTAAACATGATGTTCTGTTTAATCAGAAAGGGAGAGGCTGACCAGGTGGCACGTGTGGAGGGAAAGCAGGAGATGCCCTCAGAGCCTAGAACCAAGCGCTGCGGGGCAGCTGTGCCTTGCCCTGCCATTGACACTAGTTGTGAGTACCCATCACTTCTGGAGTCCAGTCCTCTCATGCCTAGCAGGGCTGATCCAGGTGAAGCAGCATAATGTCAGCCTTCCTCCACCATACCAGTGGCACCATCACACTGTGTGATTCAATACTGCACCTCTAGGCTCTGAAATTGAGCTTGCAGAGAACAGCTTGTTTTAACATACAATAAATGCAGAGAGACACTCTTTGGCAGGGGGTCTAATGCATCCTGGCACTGGCTGCTTCATTTGCATTGATGCCCACTTGCAGTGACTATATTTTACAGACTGAAAACCAGCAAAGGAATTGCTTGGTTTTCACAACATGCTGTTATGTAAAAAATAAGCATGTCTTGAAAGAAGTAGATCAGTTAATACAAACCCAAGTAATTTAGATGCTACATAGATCAATCCACTTTTTTTCTTCCATTGCACTGTTGTAACAGACGTTTAGGTCATGGGCAGTCACCTGAAAAGTTGCTACAGCTCTAGGAGCTGGCATTATTGTCTTCATTTCACAGAAGGAAAACTATTGCTTTTCACAGTTTAGGCTGTAATTCCACAAGATTCTCAGCCATATATCAGCTAGTTGCCATGGTCATGCTCTTCCTCCCACCCTGATGATGGGACCCTGCCTTCTCTCTCCAATGGCTCCAGTACTAAACAACCCTGGTGCCCAGCCATTTCAGCATGCTGAACTGGCAGAAAACTCTTCACCTTTTTTTAACCAGGTCAAAGGGGACGTGTCCAAAGTCACAGGAGCTGGCCAGAGAGCAGCCAAGCCATAGGAACCTGCAGTTAGATGGGTTCAGGCTGATGAGGAGCAACTGCATCCATGTGATGCTCATGGTTTTTGAGGAACATATTTAAGTACTCCAGTGGCTTAATTCAGATTGGGTGTGATCCTTCTGGACCTTTCCTTAAGCGCCACAGTGATTAATTTATCTCCTTTTGATAAAACCTGGACATTAGAGATTATACCATCTAAATACAGTATTAACAACTGAGTGAAGGGGGATATTAGCTGAGGTTTCCCTCTCTTGATTGATGTTCTGTGGGTTTTCCCTTGTTGGGAAAATAAATTAATACTCATTTAGAGGAAAGTAGAATACACAGTGGAAACTTCCAAAGTGTCTATCACTTGCATTTGTGAAAATCAGAATGCCTCACCTACAGGAAACCATGGGCCTTTCTTTTTTTCCTGTAGATTTTAGATTTCACGATCAGCACTGCGGCACAAGATGTGCTCTGTCGTCCTGCCCACTCAAAAACAGCCCACACTCCATCAATCCCACAGAATCTAACAACTGGTTGGTATCCTACACTGGTACCTGTTTCATCATCAGATGCCAGGGGAAAAGGTTGCCAGCTGGAAGTGCCTTTAACACAGGCAGAAGGATGTGACCAGGCATCTTTTGGGCACCATGCCAGGCAAATATTTAGAGCCTTTAAGGTTTTTTGATTTTTCTCCCTTTGGAAATTTATGATGAGGTTTAATCTTAAACAAAACCATTTTATTTATAGCTAATGAACATAGCATCTTGTTTGTCTGATTGCAATAGAAATAAGAACCATCCAGGCCATTTTCACATCCCAAATCTGCCTATATTCTGTCTTCATAGACCTTCCTGTTGACTCCTCCTCTGGCTATTCTTGTGACATCACCTGTTGCTGTTTGGGCAGGTTTTTACTGTTTTTAACCCTCACACACACATATTGAACTTGCACTGACTTTGGCCAGAGAATCCCCCTGCTCAACCCACCACTGGGCCTAGAGGTGGGCCCATTTCATTGGATGGCTGTTACTTTTGTCACGTGTTTCACCGTTCAACGAGTCTTAACTGAGCCTGAAGGAAATATTTAGTGCTTTAATCAGATCTATGAATTTGGGTAAGATACATTAATGCCTTCTGGTATTATTAGTTCTCTGGCAACACTGGGTAAAGTATCAGATCTTAGAGAAACACTTATCATCTATGATGTACTTCTCATAAAAATCTGAGCCTATAATGAAGTTCTTCTCTTTCTGTAACAACTTTGATTATCATAATCCAGAGGTATCATTACAACCTGCAGGATGTATCCACACACATAACAAAATTTTGGATTGTACCAAAATATCCTCTGTAGTTGGAAGGATCATGTAACAAAAAAGGAAGAAATTGTTCATCATGGTAGAAATTGTCTGCTTAAAAATGAATCATGATTGAATCAGCTGCCTGAGGAATGGAAGGAGGTCAAAAAGTCAGCAGAGCCCATGTTCGGGGTGCGAAGTGATACTGTGTACTGACCTGTGCAGTAATGTGCACATTTATATTACTTACATGTGGAAAGGCATGTCAGCTGAACAGGAAGGACAGCTGGTACTCTATCAGGTTAGACCTGATGAATACCTTCCCAGAAGCTAACCTAATATCTGTGTGCTAGAAACCCTGATGTGTTGCCCATGCCACAGAACAGTCTGTAGTAGTTTATTTTTTTTGTGAAAGGCTCTATTTGCTGAGGCAGATTAAACAATATGAGACAGAAGAATGTGGGGAAGAACCAGCAAATGTTTGTGGTAGTTAAGTGAGCTGAATGAAGCTATAGATACATATATTTATCTGAAAACCTCATTGCTGCTCCATCCTGCCATCACCTTCATGGCTGTTCTGCCTCCACCGGCTTCCCCTCACTTTCTGGGGTCTAGACATAGTCAACACTGCCTCAAAACCTGACTCCCCGGATGCTCATTTGGCCATTGTTTCCATGGCATCAGCACGTAGTACCTTTTCAGCCACTGGCTTCTGGACTTCTTGTATGAGGTTACTGTTTCAGTTTGAATAATGTGGGATCAGAGTGAGACATGGACCTATAGATGCTTTCCTGCACTGTCCTGCCTATTCCTTACTGGATTGTAGTTTCACAAGTATAGTTTCATTAGAAAGGTCTGCAGCGGAGATTGCCTTCCCACTCTTTCCTGTTTACATCATACTGCTTATGCATGCCAGGCAGGCTAGTCTTTTTTCTTCATTGCATTTTCAATATCAGACATTTATAGATGCATAGAGGCCGCTTTGATCTAATATTGCAGTGCCTCTGTAGGAGAGCAGATAGGGTTAAAGCAGTTAATTGGGGCTCAAGAACACTGGGATTGGTTCCTCACTTGATATAGAGATAAATTGGATAATTTGGTTAATTTCTTTTTTATCTTAAGTGTCTTTTTTAAATGGGGATAATGACATTTAGATATGTAGGACCACAGCAGGCCAGAGTTGACTTCTGCAGCAGTGGGCATTGCCGTCACAGCTTTAAGCTCACTACCACTGGTAGCAAGGCAGGAGATTTCATCCCAGGCTTTCACACAAGTATGGTCCAAGATACTCAAAAGATTGGTATAACTTTCCCTGATGCCTGTGCTTGCTGACTGTGCTGGCTGCTGGCAAGTTGTGTGCATGTGGCTGCCTGTCATACAGGCAGTGGTGGAGCTACAGCACAGGCTCTGTGTGCCCTGTCTATGTCTGTGGTGCTGTGGGCAGCCTGGAGGACAACACAGCCCAGAGCCTCCTGGTGCTTTTTCTAAGAGAAGCAAGAACGGGTTCTTAAAACTGTCTGTTTTCTTAGTTTTCCCTTTCTCAAAAGAGAGAGGAATGTTTTGAGGAGATAGCAGTTGCTGTAATGAGCTGGTGACTGCGACCCAGATAGCCTGGTATTTTTTTTTGGCAGGAACACCCAGCAAGCTTGTAAGAGGACAAGGCAAGAAGCAGCACAGTAGGCCAGTGGTGGTACTCTGCCACAATTAAAAAACATTCCTAATCCCCTATGGTGAGATATTACATGGAACGTGACTTATATCCTCTCCAAAATTCTTTGAGTTTGTGCTTATGATGTACTTTTAACCCATTAAAGTGCCTAGTCTCCCTTTGAATCTACACCTTGATTTTATCCTCCACTTGGATAACAGCCTGTGACAATGAGCTTTCTGTCTAAATATTCATTGTGTGAAAAAACATTCTTTGAAAGGCTTTGAATTACCAGACTTTCCATTCAGTGACTATCCTCTGAATCTCTGATAAGAATATTCTATCTTTTCTGTATCACTTCTACAGGACTTTTGAATGATACCCATGTTCTGTACAAACTTTCCAGTATTATGTTTTATTTTGGAGCACTAGTGTTGAAATGGAAAAAGGTAAAGCTTAAAAAAGCAAACAAGTCATATTTTTCCTACTATGGCCAATGCTTGCTCAAAGGACACTTTTTTCACTTAAAAGCTAAATTTTACCTCTGATGTAGCTCTTTGGCTTCTTTTATGACCAGCCTATGTCTGGTACAGACACATACAAATTCATATGAAGGAATTTCTGTTCCTTCTGATGAGGTTAATGCCATGTTTTGGCAACTATCTAGCACTGAAAGTTCAAATGATAGAAATAATTAGTTTTAATTGATTCACATAGTTCTGTAATCCTAAATTATGAAACTTTTGCCGAGACTGAAGACATACTTGAACATAATATTAGAGTATTACCTGTTTGATCTTCTATCTTGCCTTAACTGTTGACATCTTTAGTGCTATATTTAGTCTATGGTTCAAGTATATGCCCACATTCTATAGTGTTTTATCAGTTCCATAAGGAGAAGACACATTTTCAGAGCTGGAATCAAGTCAATGTGACTAGAAGTGCTTGAATATACACTGCATTTGGATTTCATATGGGTTTGCTTCTTCCACACATTCCTTTCCCTTACAGGTTTCTAGCCTGTTCAGTCACATGGATTAGACATTTTCAGTAACTGCTTGGAAAACAGGGTAACTTAGATGAGCTATAGCAGATCTAAGGTTTAGATTCAAGAACCTTTTATTGTGTTTGCCTGCTAAAGACAAGGAGCAAAACAGTGGGGATTAATTTATGCAACAGTGACTCTAAACACATTTTATTCTCTGCTCATAGTCATCCAATTCATTCAGAAATCAAAGAAGTAGGAATTTCTAATGTGAAAAGCTATGTTAGGTCCCCTAGGTCTCTTCTGTGCCAACAGCAGGGAAGAAATGAGGAAAAATTCACACTCGTATGGGAGTTTCAGGTCCTGGCTACCACATACACTTCAGATTTAAATAAGCACAGGGTTTTTTTTCTGCTGCAGAGACTGACTTTGAATGTCCTTGAAGTCTGGTATTATGCATTCTGGCAAGCAAGTGAAGAAATGAGCCAGATGCATCAATTTAGTCATATAGGGAGGTTTCTAGTAAACTTCTGCACTACAGGATAGTGGCAGTGTACTTGGTAAAGCCACATGCTTTTTTAAAAATAGTGCTATTGATTTTGTTAGTGTGTGTATCAAATGTTAGCACATTCATTAGAACATCAGCCTTCCAAGCACTGCTGTAGAAAAACCAGCAGGCCTGGAGTCAATATCCATCTGAATACTGGCTCGCTTTCAAAGGGTAACATAAAATTAGGGCATTGACTTTTCTTGTTATAGAGGAAAGATTTTAAAGGGAGCATTTATCAAATAGAGTTAGGCAATATTTATCAAATTCAGCTGGGCTTCAGGTCCTGTTCGAGCAAGCAAAAATGCAAGCTTACAACCATGTACAGAACTAGCAAAACAACATGATGGAAGTTTATACATACATATTAACATCTAGAGTAAAGGTCTGGTATAGATACATGAAAATAAAGAGGAAGACACTTATCTAAGGAAACTTTCAGTTCTAAACTCCTATGTGGGTAATTGAAACATCACTGACTAGGAATGTAATGTATTACAGTGGTTAAATAGATATTGTGTCTGTGTCTTTACAATGTAATTTTTGTACAGCACTGTGAACAAAACAGCACATTAGGACAAAAATATCCTTTGTTGGCAGTAGGTTTACAACAACAAAGCACAGCCCATTGTGCCTGTAGAAAAAGAGCTAAGGTAACATAGTAAAATGAACTTTTTTTCTCTCTCCTTGTGAGGATGAAAGATGAGGGAATAAGAGTGAAGATCATTCTACTTCTCACAGATTTACTATGAATTTGTGACTCACCTGTTTTTACTTTTTCCCTTTTGTGTCCATTCACACAACCCTTCAAATTCCATGGGTTCAGTACCTGCTGTGCACTTTTGTATTCAACCCATGAGGATGATTTATGTCCCTGGAGAACAAATGTTCCCACTATCAGGGCACTACTTGTTTCCTCCACTAAACTGATTAGGTACATCTAGTATCTGTGGGTTTTGGTTGGTTGGTTGGTTTGGGGTTTTTGGCAGGTTTTTTTTGACCCCAGATAGGGTTCCCCAGTTCACTACATTGCTCTGCTGTCAATGACCTACCTGGAATGATGTGGATGGGTAGAAGAGAAGGTGAAGATGTCTGATGACGTTGCTTTAGCTGCCAGGAAAAATGTCCATAGGAACAGAGCCAAAACACCTTCTGAAGTACCCTATGTCTCTTCCTTAATTAAAACACAAGAACTTAGGGTCACCTAACTTAAGTGTCTTAGTTAGGTGGAAAAGAATAGGCATTTCCACAATTGCATATAAATTTTGTCTGTGTTGATTCACTCTTCAGTGACGCCTCCATTACCACTGTGTCTGCAGAAGGACACTTTGGTGAGGTGCCTGGTGCCAGGGGGTACCGCTGTGTTCACAGTGGCAGCTCCTAACTGCCCCAGGTGCTTTGTATCTGAGCTGGGGCTGCTGCTACAGATACTGAATTCAGTGAAATCCTCACAAAATCCTGTGTTGATCTATTCCTGCTTTCCAGCCATATGCTGAAGGCATTGGACTACATTTTCCCTCCTTTCTGTATTTTCCTTACTTTCTCTTTTGTAATACAGAGTGGCAGTCTAAGAGGATGATTTCATTGGTTTTATTGTTACAGGTCCTCCTAATTTTTAATATGCTTGCTTCTGTGACTTGTTTGGTGAGGTTTGGGGTTCACAAACTTCTTTTAAATTTCAGCTGTTACACACTGAGAAGTACTTCTGTGGTGTTATTGTGTGGCAAGCAGTTAAACAAATATCTCAGAGAAGCTATATGTTTCTAATGGAAACAAAAGGTAGAAAAGACCCACCTCTATTATTCTCTCCATTCAGCTGTCCTCATAGTTGGTACTGGATGTCTCTTTCCAGCGTGTATCTTACTTTAAATGAGGTTCAAGTGTTCCTAATGATGACAATTCCCTTATTTTATTTTCTTTCATGTTAAATGCATTATTACCCCAAATGAATTTTAGTCTTTGTCTCAGGATGGATGTATATCCCAAACATCTTTATTTCCTGCTTCCAAAAAGAGAAAACATGGCGTTAGACAGTCCGCCTGTGGAAAGCATAGTTTTAGCAGTTGTATTGTTCCCTACAAATTACAGTCTCTCTGAACTCCTGAGTTTTCTCCTTCTATTAACACTGTGATTGAAGTTGGGCTCTAGAATCTAAGGGGTCATCCATGAATCCTTATCTTCATGATACATTACATTTCTCTTGTCTTCTTCTTTGATGACTGCTGAGCAATAATTTTAAACTTTTCTTCCCTTAACAGCAGGATCAGTTTTCAGCTGGAGTTGAGTCTTTCCAAAATAAATCCAGAATAAAGTAATCAACAGAGTGAAGGAATGGAATATTGAGGAGCAAATATTGGCACAAGTGGTTTCTGAGTCTTTCTTGTCATTATACCACAGAAACCCACTACTGCAACCAGTGAAATTAATTCTTGACTTCTTTTCCACTTAAACCAACAATTCAGAGGTTGGTTTTAAATTAATCTATTAGAGCAATAGTTCATAGGTGGCAGCAGATGCAGGGTGAATTTAAAACATCAGTTTAAGAAACTTGACCCCTGTGGCAGAAAAACTGAGTTCCTGAACTGTGAAGTGTCCAAAATATGGACTCATATCTCTGTCTGATTTTATGAAAGGAGATGGACATTCTTTAACATGTTTATAAAATATTCTGGATCAAGGTTACCATGGATGTGTCAAATATTAAATTATACTTATTTAGGTAACCCTTTTCCTCCTTAACCTTTTCCTCACTCAATTTTACACACCTTGTAGCTACCAATGACGCAGCAAGGATCTGCCATGCAGACTGCATGGCAGACACTGAGAAACACTGAGTGTAGACACTGTTTGTAAATTAGCTAAGTTGCCAGGCTCAGATGATTTATAAAAAGTTAGCTTTTTCTGTCCTTTTTTATTTTTTTTTTTAAATTATTTTTTTCTTTCAAACAATCAGATGTTTTTGGAGCATGAGAAACAAAAACTGCGGCACTAGTTAATCCCATGAAACCTTCCCTTTGGCGATGCCTTACTGTAAGTAGAACACGGTCCCCCAAAACTGCATTCCAGAAGGAAAGTATTTGTAGATGACCATGGAGATAATACGAAAAAAAAGGGGGGGTTGGAACATTTGCAAGCGCAAAAACCTCAGAGGATCTCCTTGATGCTCTGACTATTGGACACTTCCAGTGTGGAAGGAGGGCAAAGTCTAGTTTTGCCCATGTAAGTCCCAGCCGCCCTCAGCCTACACTGACAACAGAACCTGGGCTCATTTTGAGGGTGGGTGTAACATGTTCCCAGCTGGCACACCTGTGCTGAGGGCTGCAGTTTGCTCTCTGCCTTCTGTACAGATGGACATGTCAGGGAGGGTGAAAAGAGCCACACACAAACCGCCCCCCCGCCCCCCCCCCCAGGGATGGATGATGAGGCTAAAGTGGAAGGAGTGATAGAAAACTGCTCAGAAAGCAAGAGATGTTCTGTATATTATGAAGTTGATTTGTTAAATTACCTCCAAATTTTATTTTTGATTCAAAAATGGGCTCCTTCATGACTAGAAACTTATCTATTTGAAGTCAAAATGACTTTGAGATTAAACTAAAAATTAGACTTCTGGATTTTAAAATTCCATTTTAATTTAATGTTGCAGCCCTTTGGACTTTAAAGAAACTGGAACTCTCTGAAGCCAAATGGCAGACATATTTGAAATTTGATGACAAATTTGTCCTTAATTTTATCCAATTATATTACTGTTACAAAGCATTAAAAAGCATTACTAAGGCCAGAGAGGTGTTGGCAAAATCTTTTTTCTGTCATGTGGGGCCCTGTACAGAATTGCGTGGGCTTAAATAAAATCTATCTTGATAGTTTACCTTAAAACTCTCTGTCCTTTTCCTCAGTTCATCTGAATCCTATGAAATAGATACTCAGCTTGGAGAAGTTCTTCACACCCCCACAAATGCTAAAAATGGCCCTGATACAACATGTATTTATGTAACAAAATCATCTGCATTAATATCTTCCTTTCCTTTCTGCAAGAAGCACAGGAGGGACCCAGGCTGACACATTTTCATGCAGTGCTTTCCATTCTTCTTCTTGCATTTGGGGCAGCAGGGATAAGCTGTGTTTTCCCTTAAAAACAGGCTACTAAATAAGCAGAAATAGGACATGACTATTAATAGGGTGTTCATCTACAAACCTGCAGTCCAAGCTTTTGGGTTTTCTCCCTCTGAATATTCAGTACCCTGTTATGGATCAAAATTTCTTGGTAACAAGAGTTCTGGTCATTTTGTTATCCTGATCTTCCAAAATATAAAGGGCATTAAAACCAAAACATTTCCTCTACTTTTACTGAAAAGCCAAGAGACTGGCTGGCTGATGGGATCAAGTGTGGTGTATCAAGCCTTTAACTTCTTATTCACATCTGGCAGCATGAAGAGAAAAATGTCCCTACTTGGCAGCTGCTTGCTGTCCCATTTGTCATAATCATGTTGAGGTTGACTTCTGCTCTCTAGATCACAGTCTGTCCCCAAGCACCCAGGCAGGTCTGCAGCTGGAGAAAAGGGCTCAGGTACTGTTTGAGCAAAGAGAGGGGCTTTATCTTGGCCTCCCAGGGCTGGATCACCAGGCTGAGATGGAAGCATGTTGTCAGGAAAGAGAAGTGAATTACAGCTACTGCTGCTGCCACCAATAGGGTCAGAGAAAGCCTTGGTAACCCTGCCATGTTTAGCATCACCAGAATCCCTGGGAAAATCAACAGCCAGCAAACCCAGAAAGCTTCCCTGTTTTTCATGCAGAGACTTATGCACTGGCTTGGCAATTCCCCTGTGGATACTGACAGCTGAATTTGCTGCAGCCCTTCCTTGCACCACGATTCATCAGGACAGCTCCCAGCTTCAAGCTGGCTCCTTGATGGGGTGTGTTATTCCCAAGGGGCTGCCCCGAAGAATAACCTCCCAAGCCTGTTAAACCAATGCTTGCTGTCCCAACCTGCTGCCTGCTGTGGAAATGAATCCTGACCAGAGGCGAGAATCAAACCAATATTCTCAGCAGCAGCTGTAAACTTGATAAGCTTCCTGTTCCCTCTTCTCTCCCCCTCACCCCGTCCCTCCCTTTGGTGTTGAAATGAAGTCAGAGACATGCTGAGAGAAGCAGTGCAGTGCTCTGTTTGCAGGATAATATGCAGACCACATGTATGTATTGAAGGCTGTATGGAGTTATAATGAGCTAGGAGCATTTAAATGCAAGCCAAGGGGAATTTGCTATTCTGTGTGGGCAGGTTTCAATTGTAAGGTTGGCAGCTCTGGTATCCTGTTCTCTAATGCCATGGGATGAGAAAAAATAGGCTTTTCTTTCTGAGCAGTTGATTATTGAATCCGCACCAGCTGTTCCCCCTAATCCAAGCTTTCTGTGCTTGCTTCTTGTAATCGCGGCATCCCTCATCCATCCATCCATCCATGCGTCTCCATGCGTCCATCTCCCCATTCTCATTTTCATGGCTCTTTTGTAATCTTTCAGAAAGGTCGTTAACAGATATCAGCCATCTAAAGCAACATAAGCATCCATACCAGCAAGGATTATAACTCATTATCAAAAGAAGAAAGGCACCCCCAGCCACATATTGAAACTTGAATTATATTTCACATCCACTGCAGGATGGGAAAGAAACCTATCATGAACCTGAAGGCAGAGAACCATTTCTTAAGAGTGACACCTGACTCTGTGCCCAGCAAACTGCATGGGATCAGAGCTGGAGTGAGCCCTGAGCTGGTGCAGAGCTGCGGCTGTCCCTCCTGCCTCACCAAGCGCCGAGGGACCTGCACCCAGACAAGCAGCAGCAATAAAGGAAATTCATCCTATTTTTTCCTTTTTTTCTTTTTTCTTTTTTTTTCATAATAAAGGGGGAGGAAAGGGTGAGATAAGAAGTGAATTCCTTCTGGGTGTTTCTCATTCACCCTGCAATGTTATGTAAGGCTGGCACAGCTAATGCCTGCTCTGCTTTGCCATCAGCTTGGCTGTTTCACACAATTATTTCATCAGTCTCTCTTACTAGACATCACAGTGCTATTGCGATTAGTCACATTTATTAGGACAGCAGCTAAAATAAAATTAGCAAGCACAGAGAACCAGCTGCACAAAGGACTGGGTGAACATGACTCCAGGTGGTCCCTGCCCCAGAGACATTCAAATCTCCTGGGGGAGGACAAAGGACAAGGGGGTGACACACAGGAGCCAAAAGAGGGGTGTGAAAGCAGCAGGAGAAATGCTGTTTGCCTGAATTGCTTTGGCAGGGGAGGGTGAGTTTAAATGGGAATGAGCCAACTGGAAATAAAAAGCAGCAGAAGAGAGGACATTGTAGGGGAAAGAAGAGTGGAGGAAAAGGTAAACCAGTAAGTGACAAGCTGAAGAACAGAGGTTGATGGTGGGGATAAAAGAAGGGTTTATTCAAAAAGGCAGCCAGCACAGCAGATCCTCCCTGCCTGCATGTCTCCCACCTGTTTTGTCTGCTGCAGCTGCACATTTTGGCCCTTTGTACAATTCATTCACAGTGTTTCTCTCTCTGAAAGGTGCCTCCTACCCTGCTCACTGTGTCCTCCTGGGCTCAGAGGATTACTCCACACTTTGTGAAAGGGCAGTCTGTAGCCTCTTCTTATTGAAGTCTTGGCTGAGTTGCAGAGACTGAGCTTAATGCCAGAATCATGCAAACTGAAAAGCTGTATTAGCACTAATGATTGTATTATACATAGATCTGGGATGCACAGGGGCATGGTGGGGAAAGTAGGCTGTATGAACTGAGTAGGAACAGACAGATAGGCATATACAACTGCTTTGCTGTATGTTCTAGGCATACAGATGGAAAAATGAGCCCTTGAAGTGACTACTTGATTTCCAGGTGATGGAGATGCCAAACAATGTGTGTGTGATATAGCTAACAATTTAAATCAGTATATCTGGACAATTTACAGATAAATCTCCATAAAGAATTGGCTTGGCAACTCATTAGCTGACAGATGTTAATATAATAAGAAGGCTGAATGTGGTTCTTGGATGAGTAGAGAGACGAATTATAACTTGCAGTAATGTGAATTTTTTCTTTGCAAATGGCATTGGTGACACTTCTAGTGGACTACTGGATAATGTTTTAGCATCCACGTTTTCAGCAGAATATTGAAAAAATGATGAAGTTGTAGAGAAGAGCTCCAAAAGAGATTTGAGAAATTATAATTTGAGATAATACTTGTTAGTAAAAGACTCAGAGTTCTTAACCTGTTACATTTACCAAAATGGGGATTGAGAAGTGGCTTGATTACAGTGTGAGTACCTTCATGGTGAGAAAATACCAGGTATTAAAGAACTCTTTAATTTAATGCAGAAAAGCATAAGAAACAATAGTTGCAAACTGAACCTGACCAGAGACATTTAAATGAGAAATTAGACATAATTTGTTTTTTAACAGTAGGAATGATTTCTGACTGAACAAATTTTAAGTGTCAAATTCTTCACCTCTGGATGTGTCAGATGAGGACTAAATTCCTTTCTGAAAGGTTCAGTCAAACACACAATTTTTTGTGATTCACAGCAGATGATACTGAGTGAAAGCTGACAGTTTGTGATATAATTTGGTGGTATTTTTTGCCTAGAACTCCACGAACAGCCTCTTTATCTATAAGAGCTCAAAGCTTTTTACTCTACCCACTTCATCTGGTCACTTCCTTCTTTACCAGCTTATTGGTAAAAATCTGATGGATCTGTACACGTTTGCATAGCAGTTAGCCCAAATCCTGGAGATCCTCCAATTCACATACTAAATAACTGTAATTAAAAGTTAAAACACTTACAGCCTCAGTTTCAATCAAAACTGACTTCCAAGGGTATTTTTTCAGGCTAACAGCTACAGGAAGGCAGATATGAAGGCTATACAAGTTGGGTGAAAATTGGACAGAAGAGAAGTGTTAATTTGACAAAGTAGAAAGTTGCTTAAATCTGGCACTCAGCAGGTACCTAAAATGGTTAAAATTGACACACAGTTCTTTGTGAGTACTGTCAGAGGGTGGCTGATAGGGTGCTGGGAACTGCTTGGTATAAAGTAGATGCTGTCTGGACTGTTCTGGATTAAACAAGTATTACATGAGGTCTGCAATCATGACTAGATGCAGTAATTCAGTTGCTTTGAGTCATATGGTCCTAAAACATCCGCTGCTGGTATCCACCAGCAAGGGCTCTGATCAAAACCCTGCAAACATGTTTGTTTGGACCAGTGTGTCTCCCATTGCTGTGGGCACTCCCTGAGTAGTCTAACAAGGGAGCTGGTTGGCATGAACCTTGGTGTCAACAACAAATAAGGGCAAATATGTCCCAATTTTAGAGCCAGAAAATTTAATAGTCACAGTACTTTATAGGACTGCTGAAAATGAACCACATCTGCCAGGCTGTCTCAGCAATGTCTACCACTCTATGGGTCCTGTCAAAAAAAAAAGGGAAAAAACATCCCATTCAAGCAAAAGCCTTGTAGAAAGCCTGCCCAAGCGTGAATCAACACGGAGCCCTTTAAACACCGTGGCCCAGCCCCACTTGTGGCAAATTTACCCCATGATGAATCAGTGCTAAAATTGTCACATCTCAGAAGCCTGTCTTTCTGTGCACAGCCTGCTCCTTTCTCACGCTTTCAAATGCACAGCCGGCCCGTTTTGTACACAGCTGCCATGGTGTGATTTGCTTTGTGTTTATGCCTTAAGCTTTGCCTCTCTGTTTCCGTGTTCACAGCCCCAATCTATTTTATGTCATCCTAGCTGGAATGTGTGCAGGAGAAACATCGCCTTCAGTCACACATGAGGGCATCAGGGCTGCAGTGACACCGTAGAATTACACTTAATTTCTCTGATTGACTCTGGGTGCTGCTGTAGGGTGAGGGGGTGTCCCTGTATATGCTAGCCTGACTATTCCTGCCCAACACCCCATCAAGTGCATCTGGGATGTGGGTCGCGGGGTGCTGGTCTTTGGCAGCTCGGTCACTGCATCCTGTCCATCATCTGGGGAAGGTGCTGATGCAGCATGGCACAGGACAGACAGACTGACAGACACAGCGTGGCAGCTGCCCCTGGCATCCTGCAGCTCCTGGCTGTCTTTGCACAGGCATCACAGATTCAGATCCAAGCCTAGAGCTATGGTGCAGACCCTGTGTGGTAGCGTGGTGGTGCAGACCCTGAGTGGTAACGTGGGTGTAAATCAGGAGCAGCAGTTTTGAAGTGGGTGATGCAGCACTGGTGTGAGTGGTGGTATGGGGGCTGTGCTTTGGTTTGAGAGAGGGGGAGAAAGGGAGGGAGCTCTAAGGTAACCACAGAAACATGGTATCCTTGGATATTAGCAATCGTGACCTACTTCTGGGTATTCACTCACTTTTTTAGTGCTGTTGACAAAGGAAGAGTAAGATGGAGGACTTAAAGCTCTAGGGGGAAAAAAGGGATCTTTCCATCATTTTCTAGGATCAGGATTATTCATTATAATATTCAGCCTATGTTAATTTTTAACAGTTTTATTCTCTTGCACATCATATTGTTTTCATTACTGCCTTGTATACTATAGAAATTATTTTAATAATACATTACTGAAACATAATTGACAGAGCTGTATTGTTACACGTATGGTGTAGATTGGAGTGACTGACTGGGGTGTCGTTGTATATGTATAATCTAGATGCTGTCAATGACACTAATCTTGGTCTGCATTTGATTTAGAACAGAGAGAAATCCTTGTTTACACGTGGTACATGAGCCCGCAGGGCTCTTAGTGACCCTGCTGCGTTTCAGGAGAGATCTCCAATAATATCAGTGAAATCACACTGTTGCAAGTACAGGAAACAAACAAGCCCTGGGCTTCAGTGAGATATGGTGAATTTGCTCTAGTATGTAACTGAGAGCAACTGAGCCTGTCTATTTTATGCCACATTAAATACTTCTTTCAGACCAAAAAACAAATGACAAGGACAATAACTGTGGAATTCACAGTCATGCCTAAACTATCAAAGGGAGAGCTTATTGATAAACAAAAACAGATGGGAAGCTAAGAATGTTGCCTGCTTTTGAGCAGTAAATGTCCATTGTAAAGAGCAGAAAACATATAATTTAGGGTTTCAACTAAAGGCCATTAAAACTTTAACTTCATTGGACCACTGTCCTGGGTTTGGCCCAAGCAGTTGGGAGGGGCCACAGCCAGGATAAACAACTGAACCAGCCAATGGGTTATTCAATACTGTACTGAGTCATGTCCCTGTGTAAGGGGAGGGCAAGCCCAGGGCAGGGGCATCTGTTTTCAACTTGCTTCAGGGTGTAGCTTCAGTGTGGCCACAGCAGGGAAAGTGTGGTATCTTGGGCACAGGTAGAGCCTACCACTCACTTTATATATCATTTAATTAGTACTAGCATTAGTACTGTTGTTTTCTTCTTTCTTTGTGTTGTTTTCTTGAACTGTCTTTATGTCAACCCATGGGGGTCTCACCTTTTTACTTCCTCCCAATTTTCCTTCCCATCCCACAGAAGGGGATGTGGTGGTGAGGAAGCAGTGGGCTGCGTGGTATTTTTCTGCCAGCAGAGGCTAAATCACAGAAGCCACAGACCATTGTAGTGCAAAAATCTGTACCTGGTGTGTTAATGAAGATAGAAATTGAGGTTTAAATCCATAACTTTAGCTTCTACTCTTCTTTAATTTTTGACAATTCTGTTAAAAAAAAAAGTTCATAATGATCAGGGCTTGTTAAGGTGATTTTAGTATTTTTCTCATCTGCAGTTCCTTCCTGCATATGCAGTCTCAAAACATATAGATTATGCTGGTGAAATGAAATAAAAAGAAAAGGATCTAAAAGTCAGCGGTATCCAAAGTGTAGTTTTCTAGCATGACTTTTTATTAACTAAGCGAAGACCAGATTAGCTAATGATACTAACATAAGGTTGCCTGAATTCTATTCCAGTATTTGGTATGTGCACTATTGCTTTCTTTACAAATTGAAATGCACAGGTATTTTGTATCTGTATCTTTTGCAGAACTTGAATCTCAACAGCAGGGTACTGACTAAAGACATGGCTTGAAGAAATCCTGCAGAGCCCTTCATCTACACCAGATATGGCTGACGTTGTGTTAATTCTCAGAGCAGTAAATGGTGTGCTCAGATTTTACTATTCCCAGTGGAAAACTTTGACTATTCCCAAGTGGAAAACTTGTACTAGATGGAGGTTAGATAATCTGTCTAATGACACACTGATTGATTTTGTAGGATCAAGTGGAAATTCATGTATCCCCAGTCTGACAGTGCAAAAGAGTGAATCCTTGCCTTTAGAGGCATTGACTCCCAAATTCTCACTATTTCTTTCATGTGTTCAAGAAGGATTCACAGTCAACTGATTTCTACTGATGATTTAAGTATTGTCTCATGTAGACTAGCTTTGATCAGTCTTAGACTGTCTGGATTGAAATTTTGGCTCCACTGAGGTCAGGAAGAGTCTTACCATTGAAACCAATTATGATTAATGAAACTAAATCTCTGTCAACTGCTCTTACCAGGAGCCTTGTCTACTCTACGCAGTAAAGCCTCACATACACAGTGCTACCCTGTCAGTAAATACCAGAAACAATAGCAAATTTGGGGCATGAACTGCACCCCGCCTCCTCCTGCCTCACCTCATGCCCCGCCATCAACACAGACATCCCGGGGAGAGCATTAAGTAGACGCAAAGAAGGCAACATGGGGAGGTGGGGGGGTGGAATGTGTCAGTGGGCTGTAGATAATGCTGAGCTCAATGTGCAGTTTTGCAGTGCTGTCTAATGCCTGTGTCCTCAGGGAAGTAGACTTTCTTATTTTGAAAAGGGCTTGTGCTGCAGGTTCACGAAAGACTTTCCACAAAACAGCCTGTCTCAACAACCTATTACTAACACAGCATTATGACAGACTCAGAGATATTTCTAAAGCTGTTAGCTTAATTTATTGTGGTTGGACTGGGTGATCTGAGGCTTTATTTTTTAAGAGAAGAAGGAGGGTTTTTTTCTGTTACACTCCTAATATGGTGTTTTTCAATTAAAAATACATGACATAGATTGACTTTCTGGTCAGATTTTTAATATCACCCTGCACTATACTATACTCTCTCTGCTATGGGGTCTTATTCATTGAATAGTATTTCCCATAATCCTGTAAATTTCCTTTTTCATTTAAATAGTTACTTAGTCTCTTTAAAGATGAACTTAAATGAAATGTAATTTACATAACAAGTCATTCAGAGCCTATTGTGTGTCAAATAAAAAAAACTGCCATATTTTATCCTTTCCACCTGACAAGTAGAAAGAAATATGTTGAAAGGGACATATCCAGTTATTAAGAAGTTTTGACAGCAATTTTTTTTTAATTTTTTTTTTTTAAATTTTAGTAAAGTACCCTTGTCATAAACTAGGATTTCTAAACACAGAAAGATTCTGAAATCCTGGACTGTGCTGTCTGGACTTTATTCTTGACAATAAGGCAGAATTACAAGGCAAATGGCTTGTAGGAAGAAGCTACAAGAAAGAGGAAAAACTAATAAGAGATCCGTGATGGAGTAGAGACCTAGTAAACTTGTTCTTGCATTCTGTAAATGAACAATTCCATTGACTTTAAGTAAAACATTGTAGTACAAGATCCTTTAATTCTTATTCATCTCCATGAAGTTCAAGATGTGCTTTGCTGCATGGGATTCACAGCAAACAGCACTTTGAAAGACTGAGTGGTAGGTAATTAGTAGAGTCTAAGTTTACAATTACTATCAAATACCTGAAGTTGTAAGTAACATTTGGGCAGCAGTAAAGCCTTAGAACCTATGAAATGCAGAACTGAGGTCATGACGACCCAAGGATATTAAATATCTAAAGCAGCTTTCTAAGTCTGTCAGTTGGGCTTGGTGTACAGGTCACATTTCAAAATGGTAGTAATCTGCCTATGACAGTTTTACCTACCTCCATTATTATATTCTGTCCCAAGCTATGGCATGGCATGCTCTACTCTGATGAAAAAGATCCTGCTCTTCAGCAGAGAAGTGACAGTGTCTCAGTGGACAGTGACACCAATGTGCTGCAGTCAAGGTAACAAGGAAGTATTTGCGGTGAAGAAAAACATGTATTTAGAAGTTTTTCTTTGAAGAAGGTGGGGTTTGCTGGGGCTTGACCTCACCTGTGAGAACTCATGAACTGGAAGGTCTGAAATCGTCCAGCACTAAGTCTGTCCATGGCCTCCATCAGCAGTAGTCTTTTCTTTCCAGGGTCTCTATGTGAAAATTAGACCTAAATTTACATTTTTTTACCTATGACAGAATTACTGGGAACACTGGGTATCTCACTGGGGAAAAATCTAAGAATAACATTAATAATGTAATCCTTATGAATTCAAGCATTGGCCAGAGACTTTCAGATGCAGTAGAAGGGACATGATACATCCTGCAGCTAACATGGCAGCTTCAAAGTGCATGGGCAGCATATGCACAGTGCCATTAAGTGATATAAATACTTCACTTGGCATTCCATGCCAGGATCCCTGTTGATACAAGCTGTGCTCAAGAGATTCAGGCTAAACCTATCCATAGACAGAAGGAACCTAAAAGGTTAGGGTATTTTAAATGGAAAGTATATGAGATCTACAAACTCCCAGCTACTGATTATCAGTACTTCTTTGAAGTGTCATTTTCTGTTGTGAACTAATCTCTGTACTTTAACCTGCATGCTTACCCACCAGGGACAGCTTACTTTGGGGATGGTGGGGTCCATCCTCACCAGAACGACACAAAACTTATTAGGATCCTTTTGTGCCATATCCCCACCTCTACTATGTAAGGACAGCACACGTTAACACTGAACCCAGCACCACATGTCACCACACTGGGAAGAGCACACCATGAGGGGAAGAACACTCTGTCTGCACAATACCCCTCAGCAGGAATCCCCATCAGTAAAAAGCTAACCACAGTCCCCAGGCAGGGGATAAGATGAAAATAATAAAATAATAAAAAAGGGATTATACAAGTGCCTGTAAGAGGGCCAAAGTCATAGTGGAGATACTGCAGTCAGAGGATCTATCTACATATGACTTCATGCTCATCTGGGGAAATACCTTCTTCCCTGTCAGCTCAGAACAGCTCAGCAAAGTAGACAGTATATCTGCCATTTATTGCAGTGCTCACCGACAACACTACAGCAACACATTGTGCAGGCAAAGATGAGTAAGGACATGCTGGCAGTGCCAGAGAGTAGGAGTGTCCATCATTGCAACTCTGTCATAGGATGTAGCTTGCATTGTCCAGAAATGGAAACCGTCCCGAAGGACTGGCTGGGTAGAGTGAGCCAGTAAGCGCCCACTGATCTTTGGGAATTGCCTCCTCTTCCTATAATTCCCTAGTTTTTGAATACCATGTTTGTGAAGGAAATAACTTCTCTTTTTCTTTAGTACATTATTAGTAGGATGACAGGTACAGTACATCTTGCATTGGGCTACCTGGTTATTTCTAAAATGAAAAGACAAAGGATTAGCATTCACAAAGCCCATGATTGTGCTGTGAATATCAGCACAGGGTCAATTTTGAATGGGAAGGGGGCATTACTATAGCAACATATAATGAAAACATACAACCATAGCTTCCAGAAGTTCCTAGAAGTGGCATAGGTCTCCATTTTCCTTTGGACAGCTTTTCTTTTTCCTAAAAATGATTTTGTGAAAAGTTGGTTGCAGGGAATTTACTGCTCTTTTGCCTGCTTTGATTATTGGTGAAGGAGAACAGTGACTGGAGACATTTGTAGGTTATTACATTTTTAAAATCTGTTTTTTGCACATCTTAGGAGGCTGTTTTCTTGTCCTGGGTTCCATTCTGGTTAATTATCACAACTGCTAGCCCAAGGAGTCGGAAGGGGCTGCAGCTGGGTGGAGCCACAGACAGGATAAACAACTGAATCAGCCAATGGGATATTCAATGCCACACTGAGTCATGCCCCTATATAAGGGGAGGGCTGGGCTAGCAGCACCTGTTTTCAATTTGCTTCAGTGTGTAACTTCAGTGTGGCTGGAGCAGAGAAAGTTGGCATCTCGGGCACAGGTAGAACTTTCCTGGTTTCTGTTACTCACATTGTCTATAATTTCATTAGTGCTATCATTAGTACTGTTGTTTTCTTCTCTCTGTGTTGTTTTATGAAACTGACCTTATCTAAACCCCTGGGGTCTCACCTTTTCCTCCCGATTCTCCTTCCCATCCAATAGGAGGGGGTATGAAGGAGTTGGGGGGAAGCGATGGGTGAGTAGATGTGTGGTGTTTAGCTGCCAGCAGAAGTTAAACCATGACAATACTTTTCTGGAAAAGCTGCTCATTGATTAGAGCACTAACTTGGATGCTCAAAATGCTCTTGGCCAGCTACACAGTTAAGTGACCTTGAGTATATTACTTAACAACTATAAATGAGTAAAAGACATCTTACTCTTACAAGTTTTTTGTTAGAATAAGAATATAAAAGACTGTAAACTAGTCAGTGTGGTACAGTGGACAATATACATTTAAGGTAGTCATTTTTGCATTAATAAAGCATGGATCGTAGATGACATTATTTAGTATGCTCAATCAGACAAACATCGAAATAATCAGGGAGCTGTTTAAAAATTTTCTGTATAACCCTATTAAGAATATAGCAAGGTGTCCTAAATATGCTTTTTGTGGAGAGTATCTTGGTAGAAAAAGATCTTCCAGTTCAGAACCAAAAGATTTCTGTATGGCAGCCAGGTCTCCCAGTTTCTTTTCCTTTTCTACAGTTATGTCTTACTGTGTTCCTGGTTCCTCCCATGCCAGGATTTTCAAAAGTGACTAGACATCTTGGATGCTTCCATTTCTAGAGAGCTCTGAGGTGCCCTGTCAGTGCCCAGATGCTCCTGTCATGGGCTGCAGGTACAGGAGAGAAAGAGATGCAGACCCAAAACCAGGCTCATAGTTCAGTCTCTTTTCTCTCTAGGGCTGGAGATGTGCAAGGCAGGAACCAAATTCAAGCCACTCCAAATTTCTGTGTGTCTCATTGTATGCATCCAACTGCGACAAGCTCTACTAAGCCTGGGAAAATATATCTGTATGTATATCTGGGATGATAGAATATGTAAAAAATTGCATTCTGCATTTTATGCAATCCTTTAACATGTTAGAGACAGATAGACCAAAAGCAGTTAGAGCTATTTAACCTTGGCAATTATGTTCAGTTAATCCTTAAGTATGGAAGGGCTTTAAGTAGTAACCAACATGACCATGTGAATGCATGCCTACCAGCCTGATGAACTGTGTGGTTTGACATTTGAACAGTACAATACAGATAGAAGTAGTGGATAAATACTGAGACCCCCTTTGGTTTTAGGAACAAGGATTTCCACCCTCCAGTAGACCCAGTGTTAGACAGTATTCTGCTTCTGGGACTGTCCCGATTCAGAGATCAGTTCCCTCAGGGGCAGCCATTGGAAAAAATGTATTGAATGGCTATGGAATAACCTGACAATAAGGGAGATTTCTTCTATCCCTACTTAGCATTTGTCTTAGACTAAAAACATGGGAATTAATTGCCCTTTAAAATGTTTTTAATCTGATTTAATACAATCATGGATATATTTGTCATTCATATAAGACTATAATTCATCTTCTCTGTCATTTCAGGATGAATAGTCTACCTCTGGCATTACAGTTAATGTCAATACCTGCCCTCCAGAAAATGTGGGGGATTGTACTGAGTTTAACCTCTCATTCTTGCCATGCTGTGTTCTTCTCTTTCCATGCAGAGAAATGAAAACACAGAGCCTGGCTGACTGCTTGCTGCAGGGAAGGACAACTACTTGTGATATGGTGATGGGACCAGGAGCCACCAAAATCTAGAAAGTAATTGAAGCAGTGCTAATGACACAGGTGTCTGGTCTGTTCCCATACCATGTGTAGGCACTGTCACTGAGTTACCAGGGCAGGAGAGGTCTGCAGCACATCTCATCCTGCCAGGGAACCTCTCTCAGACACACATCAGTCTCTAGTGGCTTTGGCCACCTCATCAGACACTGAGAGAAGTAGGTATTACAATATACTTTACAAGGTAAAGAAACCAACAGTCAGAAGTCGAATGAAGTAGATATTCTCAGGTGAAGTCCACCTTCCAGTGTTGTATTTTTTACTATGGTTTATTAGTTTTGTATTGAATTCTTGTTCTGTATTACAAGTCTTTTCTAGAAATGAAGTAAATTAACAAAGGCCAAGATGGGTTCCCTTTGGCTACTGGTTTTATTGCTAATGCAATGCTAACACCCTGTGGCCCTCCTCACAGCAGCATCCTTGGACAAACCTGAGCCTGATGCACATGTAACTAGGCCTAAGTAATACTGTGATGTTCAATGTACTTACTATACTGACACCTAAAGAGGTTAATAGTCTCTGGATGATGAATTAAGAGAAATATAGACAATAGGTATACTGATACACTTAATATAGAAATATAAGATAAAAGCACAAATATAAACTTTTCCCCTTTTTATTAGTTCTTTTTCTCCCCCCTCCTCTTTTATACCAAGTTTTATTGAGATTGGTCTTTTAAATATTTTCAGAAATAATGAAATAACTGATGCGTTGTAATCTCAGTAGAGGCCTCACCATTGCACCCTCAGGCATTGCTCTGCTATTTCAGGCTCTGAAAGAGCGCAGTTTAATAGAGTGAAGAGATCAGAAAGCTTTGTCTTTGTCCTAACTTGATGTCTGAGTCTTCAAGGATCTGCCCAAATGCCCCAAGATTGCTGCTTAGTTCTTTAAGCCTTATTTCTGTTCTGTGAGAGAAGGCTCTTGAGCTGGGACCATCCTTCATCTCCATAAGCAAAGAAGCTTTAGGGTAATCATTTCACTGCCTCGCGATTTGGGGGAAGTTTAAGGAATCAATGTGTCTGAGGATTTCAAGCTATATCAAGGACCAAGAAGAGCCACTGACATACATCAGAGTAGTTTCCACATCCCAAATCAGCCCACAGCTTCCAGAGCAGTGTATGCTACAGAGTATTTTCTGCTCTTGGTGCTTTTGCTTTCATCCATGCCATCTTTGCTGGACTTCATAAAGCATCAGTCTTGGTGGCACAGCAGGGACTGTTCTTGTCCCTTAGTTATTCAGCTCCAGTCCATATGTGCCTTTAGAAATTTACACTGGGACTAGATGAAGGGCACAATCTGCCACTGTTCATCTGGATTTCCATTGATTTTCAAATGGTGACTGATGCAAACTTGCTAAAGAAAAGATCTATAGGGATCTCATGTAACATGAATAATAAGTTGCAATCATAACTGAACAATTGTTATTTAGTGTGAGTGACTCTGCATCCCTTTTTATCTTTAGGTAGTCAAACCAGCATTAGAAATAATAAATCTATAACAAATAGATAATGAATATAATAAAATCTCAAGCATAGTCATTCAGAATTTAAATGAATTTCCATAAATTCTGCTCATGCTTTTCCTCCCATCATCAATGAATATTCAAGAAAAAGGTTCACGGTCAAAAGGTTTCATAAAAATAGCTCATTTTAATTAAGTGATACAGAATATTCACAGAATTGTATTTTCTATTCATAACTGTCAAAACCACACCAGAAACCATTCTTTAATAATTTTTCTCCCTCTAGCATGACAGGGAGACCTTCCACCCAACATCTGTGTCCCACCGAAGTGCTTGAGCTTTCTACATGCAGGAACAAGGCTCCTCTCTGACCATTTCTCTCTGAAAGTTTGCTTGATGCTACTTCATATCCACAAGAACATGAGTATTTTTAAAACATTGTCTTTTGCTGCCTTATTTGTCTGACATTTGGCATCAAAGCCCCTTTGTTGAGCAAGATGATTTAAGCAGATGAAGCAATTGCCTGAAGCAGTGGCCAAAGGGAAAACATGAGTGAGGATTTGATTTCTGTGAGCAAGAATATGTACTGTAAGCAATGGAAAAAAAGAAAATTATTGGTTACCTATGGCAGAAAGCCAGGAGCATGCAGAAGCTTTTTGTTCAAGAAAATTGAGAAAACTGACTTTTTATTAAACCTTACTGTGATTGTAGATTTTGTGGACGTAATTTGTAACCAAATAAGGATCTGTAAAACCCAGTTTCCATGGAAAATATGCAATCAAAAATCATGATGGTTTTTTGCCCTGCCAAAAATCACAGGTAGGTGTTAAAAAGCCAATATTAAGCTGGTATGTCTCGAGGTGGGGGTGGGGAATCAAGAATCAAAAAGAAGATGACAGTGGTATTAAGACGAGGCAAAGGAGTTGGTGGGGCTGGGGTGGAAGGTCAGTGGCCATGGCTGCAGGGTGTCTCTGAAGGGACTGTCTGCCCTGTGGGCTAAGGTACTGTAGACTGAAAAGGCAAACAGAGGAAGGAGGAAAAGCATTTCTGATCTACCTCAAACCTGGGAAGTGGTGCCATGCTTCCACCAGCCGTGAGGCATAACGGAGGCAGTGTCCTGTGTGGGAAGGCTGCAGAGCAGGCAAACACATTTTTGTCTCACTGCCCTCCATGTTTGCTTAAGGCAGAGGAGGCAGCCCTTCCTGAGGTTCTTTTAACATGGGTTTTAACAATCTATTCCATGTGATGTTCCTGCTAACGTGAAGAGAAAGAGGAGCTGGGGCACACTGCATTAGGGAGACTCATCAGTATGAAAATCACATACTCTCCGTCATCTATTTAAGAAACATGTCGGTGCCGGGGTGGGAGCACAGTGACTCAGCACAGGCAGCGGCAGCACCGGCAGAGCGTACCCGCCCCGGCCTCCATCTCACACCATTGCCCCTGGTTTGACTACCCAGCTGGTCTGCTCTCCCTCCTACCTCCCTCAGATGATGAGGCATCTCCAGGGAGCCACTGCTGGGTGGCCCCACATCAGCCGTCTTCTCCCGCAGGGTGTGGAGGAGCCCACCGCAGGCACACTGTGGCACCCTGAGGAGGGGCAGGGGAACACCAGGTGCAAGAACAGCTTCCTTCCCCAGGAGAAATGGTGTTTTCCAGTTGTGACCTGGAGCAAGGTTTACAACGGGATCTCTTCAGTACAGCCTGAATGCCTGAGCTGCTGTAACATGTGGAGGAGATGGACGCACTGGTGGCTCGTGCCCAGCCTGAATGCCAGGGCTAGGGTTGCATTTCTCTGTGTCAGGGCTGGCTCCATGAGGTGCTTTGTCAATCACCAGTTTGTGCATCTGAGTAGGATTAGGTTTTGTTGGTGTGATGAGTGTGGACCTGATCACAGCATACTGTGGCATGGTGCAAGGCCCAGGAAGCTGCAACAGCTGGTAGCTTCCCCAGCATTTGGACATGTCTAGTGACAGGGCTACAGGGTCTTGGGCAGCAGCTTGTCAGAATGGCATGTGCAATTTGTAACCCCTGTGGGTTCAGTGTTACTGGAAGTGTAGTAATTTAAGGTGCAGAGCCTCTTTTTCCTTTGTCCCACACCTTGTAAGTTAAAACGAATCAGGCACATATGCCCCAAACCTGCTTAGGGTAAAGGTAAGAAAAAATTTGATTATTAATGATAATTTTTTATATATATATATTATTAGGTAGGTTTATGTCAATCTTAAAAAATGTGCTTCTGAACTTGTACCAGATCAATAGATGGCCACTTAAAATTGGTTTAAATTGTTAGATTTTCTCCTTCTCCAAAATCATCTCCCAGAGATCACTTACAAAGTCAGAGCAGAAGGCAAGAAGTGACCATGTCTGAACGGTCTAGTTATGATATGAACCTACTTGGAAGGGATGGGGACAGTTTAAGTTAAAATTAATTTTAATGTTGGTAATACACATAATTACACTCCACCTCAATCCTTTGAGACAGGGAAGTTATCCATATCTAAATGTTGAAACATGCTAAGATTAACATTGTATCTCCTGTATTTAAAATATTGAATGACTTAATTTTTTACCTGAAAAGAAATAACATACGAGCAAGAAAGATTTTCAGAAGAAGAGAGTTTGTGTATTGCCAGGTGTCATGTGAATCTAGTCTGAAAAATGGCACTGGCTGCAGCAGGCCATCAGTTCAGATGCACAAAACAACTAAACACAAAAAAAAATAAACTAAGCAAAACTTTCCCGAACAGCAAGGAAAGGATTTCACAGAAATGGAGAGAGTTGTGTTTGGAAAATTCTTCAGAAAGACTGCTCAGGAGGGAGACATTCAAGGACTTCTAGCTGTAGGGTAAGTGGAAGAGCCCTAAGGGTTTATCTTCAGTAACAGTCTTGAGATTAACCTGACATTGCTTCCCAGAAGGATAACATTGAATGTAATAATTAACTCATCTATAATCAGCATTTCCCTCCTAATAGAGGAAAGGGGTGTAGAACAGCCTGTCAGAGTGTCAGCAAAAGGAGAGAAGACTTGTCCTGTTGCTGTTGAATACAGATGTCTTTCCTTTGGCCTGAGTCATGGTTACAGTTAACTGTCTCTGAGGCAGAAGAGAGGAAGGAGGAGGGAAGGGGAGAGAAGCTTCAATATTAGTAGCTTTACTTGCTCATGCCCAGTACACAGGAAAGACTGGAGTCAATGCAACAGGTCACTGTGCCAGTCCAGCTGTCACCAGGGGTTGCCACATGAGCCATGGATGTTGGAACACTGAAATGACACAGTGATGGCTCTCCTGTCACCAGGGGTAGCTTTAAATGTTTGATATAAATACAAGTGTGTCATTTCCTTTGTGAGACCTGCTGGACTGACCTACTTGCATGATTCCCTTGGCAGCAAATCTCTGTGGCAACAATTTCCGTCTTCGAATATGGTAAAGTTTCTTTCCACTGTTGCATCTGAAAGGATGCAGTTACTTGAAAGTGGGATGACAGTTTGACGCCTTACAGTGAAACCTGTTTAAGGGTTTGTGCTCTTGAATGCAAATAATAAAATTAGGTAGACTTCTGATAGTCTTTTCAACATTGAGTTGGTCTGTATTACTCTAGCTCCAGTATGTTACCAGTGCTTCTTAATATTGCAGTGAGCAAGCTAGAAAGACTTTTAATACAAGAGAAGACACTTAACATGTTTAACTGATTATTTTTGTACTTTAGACAAATGTGGATTTTTATTGGGGTGCAAGGGACTACCCTTAATCCCAAAGCATCCAAAGAAGGTGTGAGCAGAGAGGATATGATCTACGACTGCTCTAGTATCTGTTGCTTTTGATTTTAAATGTAAAGTCATGATTAGAAAAAGAAGGGCTAAAACCTGAGTTCTGATTATTAAAAGACCCTCAGGAATCAACACTGATAGCCAGCTAAATATGATTTCCTACATGGAACATAAGGCAAAAAGCCTAACCTTGATATACAAAGAGAGGGGTCTGACAGCAGGGAAATTTGTTCTGAGTATGGCAACAAAAAAGAAGCCAATTTGGGATCAGTGATTTTTGGAAAGAATCAGGAAAGAAGTAGGCATGGTAAATATGCTTATGAAGAGATTCCCAGTGATAAACCGGATGTGTTTTTAGCATCATGCAACCATGAGTACTAGCCTGACTGTGATCTGGATGGAATTGCATCAGCTGTGCTGGTCAGGAGACAAGATTAAATAGCTCTAATAATCTCATTAGGTTTTACAAATTTTGTGATTCCTGGTAAGTATGGCCCCTGTGATGAACCTTGTGTAAGTCATGACAGGAAACTGAGTGACTAAGGGCATGCCAGAGGAGAAGCCAGCAGCTATTAGCAGACTACCCTGCCTTTAAATATTTTATTTTGATTTTTCTGTTCTCTCATGAAAATAATTGGAAGATGATGGACTAGGGTAGAAACCAGGAAATAGGTGCTACTCACTGAAGAAGCTGTGGTTTGGCTGCCATTAAGATGTGGTTGACAGTTAACTGTACTGAAGTTTTGTCTAATGCCAAGAGCTGGGATCTAGCATTTCAATGTCTTACCAGTTGTGGGTTTTTTTAAAAAAGTAATCCTTAGGTTAAGGAAAAATCCCTATATATCGATTTGGCATTTATAGCAGAGGTACCTTGGTGAAGTACAGTTGTCACTGGTCCTTGGTTAGGTTTCATTGTCTTTTACATCTAAAACAAAAAGTGCAAAAACCTCTTGCAATGAAAGAATGACTTTGACTTGGTACATTCTGAACTTCCCTATTTGGCAAAGATATGAAGTGAACTTAAATATGAGAGGAAAAACTGTCCTCACAAAGAGAAGCACAGAAATACAGCTGTAAGGGGGTGGGGGCAGGGGATGATCAGGAGTCTCTGAAGCCAGAATCTCCTGATTTGTGAGACAAAATCTTCTCTGATAGCAAGCCAGAGGTGAAATTTTTAAAACTTAGGTTTCTGAAAATGACTACAGAATCAGTTCTTAGCTGTCTGCCTGACTTGAGAAAGAAACTGAAAATTAATTTGGTTGCCAGAGGATAGTTTATAAGAAGTCTGTTTTCAGAAACAGCTAAAGCATCTTTGATCAGAAAATCACTTTCTAATTCTTGAGCCTTCTGCTATATCTAGACATCTAAGAGGATGACTTTTTCAGATGTACTAGACAAAGCCATCCATG
This sequence comes from Actenoides lindsayi, assembly GCA_025331215.1. Classification (NCBI taxonomy): domain Eukaryota; kingdom Metazoa; phylum Chordata; class Aves; order Coraciiformes; family Alcedinidae; genus Actenoides; species Actenoides lindsayi. The sequence continues at coordinate 7,774 of WTSP01001194.1, read as the reverse complement.
AAGTTGCTGGGAATTTTATGTTAGTGAATTTTGTATTTTTTAAGACAAAGTTTAGTTTTCATAGTCATGGAAGACAAAACAGAAAATGAAAGACTAAAAGCAGAAGGCTCAGGACCCAGGAAATAACACAAAAATATTAATTTTATTTGTCAAATATTATGATTTTGAGGTAAACTGTGTGATCTGTAGAAAGACCAGGTTATGATTAATTCCACTCTCCCACTGCCAAGTTTGGAATCAAATAGAATGTTAAGGAATTGAGAGGTGACTGTTTTGACCAAAAAAATGGCTGTGGTGATTTTGGTGCCCTCTGTCCTATTACAAACCACACTTTTGTATTTCTTCTGAAGAATATCCGTAATAGTTGGGAATAACATAGCTAAAGTTTTGGCGGGAGAGTAACAGTACTGGCCCCACTGAAGTTCAGCACAAGTGTGTCATTACCCCAGTTCCTTCATCAAAGTCTGGTCAACTTTACTTTTGGTATTATAGGATGCATTAGGCAAACTGACAAACGTATCACTCCATCAGATGGATTTCCTAAGAAGGTGGACAGAGATAGGTGTCTGTCTTTTGATTCACCTTATCTAGCTTTTTAATCCATGCCCAGCTGCAGCCAGTGTGACATGGTTGACATTGAATTTAAATATTGTGAATTCCCTACAGGATTTGTCATGCATGTAGAGAAGAGACGACACCACTAACATCTCCAGTGAGAAGAAGGATTGCATTGTGAAGCTACCAGAGAATTCACACAGGAAAAGCCAACCATGAATTTCCTGCAATTGGAGCCAGCTTTGAGCAGAGTTTTCTCGTGCCTATTAAGCATGAGATACACGAACCATAAGGTATAAATCCCTAGGAAATTGTGCTTTCTTAGTTGTTGTGCTACAGAACTACTCTGTTAGTTTTGAGCAGTAAAGCAAAGATCACAGTTGTATTTTCCTCCCCTAACAAAGGAGTTGTTCTAGATAATGTTTGCAAAGTTGTGTTTGAGGAGAGGGTAGTTGCTGGTGTAAATAGCGCAGGACTTGGGCAAGAGCCCCAGGGGAGGCAAAAGCCTGGGTTGCAGGGGCATAGGGAGCATGCTGAAGGACCTTTCTGAAATGAGATGGGAAAGCATAGAGAAGGAGAAGTAAGAAAATGAGGTAATGACTTCAACGAAATAAGAAATAAATATAGATGCCTGAGAAAAGAAATAAAATATTCTACAAAGTGACAGACTTAATGAAATCCTTTAGATCTGTGTTCTGCAGTTGAATTCCCCAAATTTTCCAGTGCAACCTCAGCATTTTTTTCCCAGCGCAACCTCAGCATTTTTTTCCCAGCATCTGTGAATCCACATCATGTCTCTCCTGGGTGGATTCCATGTGTCTGAACAAGGGCTGAGCTTCAGTTTCAGTGCTTCTCAGTGGGAGAACTAACAACGTCTGGGAGGGAACTGACAGGAACAGGTAGGGCATTAGTTCTGGTTTCCTTGGAGCAGGTAATTTATATTTAGTCACTGGGTGGCTTGGACATTTTTCTGTAGACCACACCTCATATTACGAAGGCTTTCTCTGCAGTGGTGCCTAAGGTAGCTGGAAGAATGCATTTTCTCACTTCACCACTCATTTTGCACACTAATACTGGACAATCCACACCCAGCATGTTCACACAAGGAACAAATACCTGATTTTTTTAAATGATGTTTATACCTAGTCACACTGACTTTCAGTCTCATGATGTTACAGTAATCAGACTCTCAAGGACACAGAAGTAGGATGGTATACTAAAGAGTGGATGAGATATATTCACTATTTACCCAGGTTTTAGACTTGTGCACATGCCTTAAAGCAACTATAAGGTTTTAAATTTCCATTACTATGGCCAGATGATGTTACTCAGAAGTAAGAGGGGGAAGTAAAAAATAACTTGAGTGAACCTACATACTGTTTTAAATGCATTAGTCTTAGCTGTCAGAGTTGCTGCAAGGAAATCAATTATTTCAAAGAAAGTCCAGTCTTGCTCAGCTTGCAGGCATGGCATAGGGTCAAAAGCTTAGCAAAACTTTGGGGTTTTAGGTTTGGTTGGGTTTTTCTTTCAGGTAAACTGCTCCCCATACCATAAAGTCCTTGAGATGGGTCAGGACCAAGGCAGCGCATGCATGAGGCAGCAGAGCAGCTGTTTGGGGCCTCTCCATCCATCCTCTCCATCCTCACCAGCCTTCGTGGGCAGCTGCCAGGCTTTCCTCCAGCCTGGTGCTGGGACAAGTCTAGGATATCTGTGAGCATCTGTGCCCATGGTGGTGGCTGGCACAGCAGGGCAGCTGTGGGAGGCTGAGGGGTGGCAGCTGCACATGGTGGGAGCACTGCTTCTAGCCCTGGGTCACTGGTGGCCTGGCAGCATCTCACAGAGGCTCAGTGCAGTGTCGTGTAGGAAATGCTGCTTCCCACCCGATGTTGCCATGGTGACAGGGAAACAAGCCTCTTTTCAGGCTCTTGGCAGCGGTGTCTGAAGGGAGCGGCCAATGCGTGGGTGCATAGTCAGCCTTGCTCCACACACTATCTCTATAATCATGTATATACATGTGTGTATATAAATATATAAAATACATATGTACACACTTATTTTTGCTAGAAAGCCCTTGCAGAATCTGTTTGAGGAAGTAACCTAAATGACTGACATGAACCAGAGAATTAAGAAGGCAGCTTAGGCAGGGGAAGTCCTAATTTTGAAAAAACCCACTAGGTCAACAGTCACTGTTCAATCCGAGGTGACATTTGGTTCTTTCTACTGCTTCCAGTTGTGCAACAAGTGTGGGAGAAGCTGGATACCCAGTGCAGCAGTACCAAGTGCAGGGGACAGCCTCAAGTTGAAGGGTCCCCATGGAGCTCCCAGCAGCTCCTTAGCCATGTGCAGGAAAGCATCTTCTGCAGAAAGAGGGGCTTTTTAGGTGAAACGAAGGATCCCACATCCCTTATGGTTTGTCTTGCGATGCTCATATGACTAGGGAGCGTTCAGCTGTCAAAAGGAGACACATCTCAACACAGTGAGGACAAAGCACTAACAGTGACCTGATCCAACACATTGGCTACAAGTAAACTGCATATAAACTACTCATGATTGTGGCCTATCCATCCCTTTTACTTGCTTTCACAGAATTAATATAGTGAGATCTTGTAGTTTTGCTTGTTAATTCTCTTCCCGAAAGATCTCTTGTATACCAGAAGCTGCACACACAAGTGATCCTGTAATAACAATGTGAGCTGTGATTCAACAGGAAGGAGACTCTGCAATAACATCTGGTCTGCAGTGTAGGGATATTTTCTCTTTTGTGAAGTTGTGCTAAGGTTCAGCACTGTTTCAGACCAGCTTACTCCAAGGACTTTTATGATGCAGAAAATAGTGAATTGTTAATTTCAAGATGGCTTATTTTTCTTTTGTTCAGGTGATAAATTTGAGATGAGTTTAATTTTTCATTTGTTCCAGCATAAATCAAGAACATCCTGTTGAAGTTGACAGAAATTTACTGATCTGAAACTCTCCAGACTTTTTGGCCCCCAAGTCACTACCAACCCTTGCAATTTCTGTTGGATAACATTCCCCTTAGCCCAGGCTTTTGACAGAGGTCCTCATGTTTTTGTTGTTTAGTATGGCTTGGTAGACTTAGCATAGGACTATGGGCTACTTGTAGATTTGAAAGCCAGTAAAAAAAAAAAAAAAAAAAAGAAGGAAGAGTATCATTGGTCCTATGATAACAGTAATCAATACCACATAAATTAGATGTATTTAAGTTTAAGAAAAAAAATGTATACATTGTGATTTTTTTTTTCTGATGTTTGTCTTTTTTACCAATGTAGATTTCTTACAAAATACCTCAGAGACACATTCTCAGAAGTGTAGGTTTCTGCTTGGTAGGATTCTGCAACTGTTTTGGTTTCTAGAAGAAGAAATCAGAAATGTGAAAGGGAACTACTCACCTGGATTTTTTCCAGAATTGCCACAAAGTCAGGTGGCAGAATAAGAAAAAAATTTAGCAAATTAAGACAAAAAGGAAATTTCAGGAAAATGAAGCTGTTTTGTCCTAACTCGCTGTATTGTGCTTCCCAAATGTTGCTGATGTCTCTGAACTGTAGGAGATATATATTCATTCACTCCCCTTTACAGCAAAGGGAATTTGGGGCAGTGGGACCCTACTGTGCTGACTTTATATTTGAACATCCTTGGTTTCACTGTATCATGGGTACTTTCTTTGTGTTACGATTGTCAGAGGCACTTCTGTAGGAGTGTGTGAAATACCGTGCAAATATGTCAGTTCATATTTAGACTACTCCTAAAATTCCTTTTGCCTGCCTTTGCAATCATTTGCACTAGTCATTGGTTATTTCTTCCAACTACCCGAGCAGCACTTGTCACTTCATTGGCTAATCTGTTTCCTGTGTAGGATCAGGTGAGGATTTGGCTGCTAGAGAAGGATTGCCAAGGAACGGGACAGTGTGTATCTTGTTTTCATCTTCTCCTTCCACTTTCCCATGGGAGTAGTGCTGCCTCAAAAGTGGTGTTAGATTGACAAATTTCTTAGTGAACTTCAGGCCTAAAACGTAGCAGTGCATCACCCAAAATACATTAACCGTTTGACAGGTATTTCTGAGATTCCAGGTTCACTGTGCCATATACTCGTCTTGCTAGGGATAGATGCCATGGATTTTTGAGCAGTGTGAGCCCTTACTTGTCTGGGCAACACAGTGAGGAAGCCCTCCAGGCTTCTTGCTGGAGAGGCAGAGATGGGGACACAACAAGAGCTGAGGGCAGGACTGAGCTGGGATCTGAGGGATCTGCAGAGCTGGAAGTTGATACCTGCTGAATTACTGGATCGACAATAGTTAAGGGTATGGGGGGTCTGGGCAAACATTCAGAAGACAGATTCTTCTCAAAATATAGCCACATAAAACCAGCATAAGTACAGTGATTTTGGAAGCAATCATGAATCGATTACTTTTAAACTATTTAGATACTGACTATGATTTACCTGGAGAAAAAAATGCTTCTGTCATTGTACTGAGCTCCTATTGCAGAACTCAGCCAAATTCAGCCAGATTTGCTCCTTTTTTTCTCTGGAGTTTGCTCTCACCTTATGTACGGAATGATCTAAATTTACTGGAGTTTTATCACCTGCTTCAGAAAGAAACACCTCCTGTTTCTCACTGAATCTGTAAGTTAAGTAGCAGCGAACCCCAAACAGCCAGGGCAAGCTGAGTACACTTGAGGCTCATGTAGTCAGTATGTTAGTCTATCTAATAATTAAAAAATATAGTTATGTTAGTTATTGCTCCTTGCAGAGTTTTAAATTTAGTTTAATGATGTGGAGCACATAAAGTAAACTCCTTCATAGAATCATTTTTCCTCTTTCTCTTCTGGGTTTCCAATTTTGTTTTGCTATATATTTTTTTTTCTGTAAAATACTTACCATGGAAAGGGTGGAAACATTTTAATCATTCAGATTTTTATTAATTATCTTCAAAAATCTTGAAAAAAAAATGCACATTTTCTTGCTTGGATACTTGTTCTCTGCCACCCAGATAGTTTGTAGCACTATGAGGGCAGCTCACTACGCCCCAAAGCCTTGTTGTCACAGCAAACTGTCCTGCTCATGGACCTGCAAAGATAAGACAAGGCAGGAGGTGCCTGAGTGGTATCAAAGATTTTAGATTGTCCCCAGTTTCTCTTTAGATGTACAATGATAAAATCTGATTTTGTGGTTTTTTAATGTCTGAAGTGTTGTCAGCTTGCATGATGACTGTAGGGTAACAAATGAGAACAAGAAAGTGGAAGTAAGCAGGCTAGTTTTGTGTGTTAAACATAACAGAAAAACAAAACAGAGTAAGCAAGTGAGCAATATATACAGCTAAGGTAACTACAAACACACACAGACCTGTGTCCTGTGGAACTGATGATCTAAAAACATTGAAAGTAAATTGGATATTTAAATCTAGTGATAGTGATCTGGGGTGTTTAAGGGACAATAACATACATGACACCTCTGTGCAAAAAAATATGTATATTCTATTTTAAAAGTCTGATATCTTGTGGTTTGAGAGGTAAAAATGTTTTGGTAATTTTATATTCACAATATCCTGTTAAACTAAACAACATTTTTTGTTGTTGCTATTCAAACTGGTTTATGTTCTTGATGCAACTGGAAAACCTCCCTCCCACACATGCACACCTCAGTCATTCATCTAATTCAGTACCTGAACAGCCTAGTTTGTCAGGGTGAGCCAACTCTGTCGCATTCATCTTCACATTTATCCACTATTGAACTATCACACTGAAAGCTGACTAATATTTTGTGATTCTCTGTTGGTTTTGATAATGGTAAACAGATTTCCATGACAGATTGTAATTTCTGTTTTCTCACATGTAATTAGTCTCCCATCCCATTAAATAGAAGATATAATGTTTGCTTTTTAGAAATATTCAAGTTGGTATTTTGGTTGAGCCACAGGTGGAAGAAAAATGACTGGATATCTTGAAAGCATACGTTTCGAAACAGTGAACTGTTCCAAAGAGACCACCATGTTGCTATGTATAATATTGCATATCAGAAAGGCAATGCCTTGAACAGGACACAAATGCCAATTAAAAGCTGCCTCTTTATAGTATAAGACTCAAGTGAAGGATCCCTCAGTTACAAGGCAGCATGGCAGTCTCCTTGGATCACATATGGATTCCCTATGACTGCATTATCCAGTCTTATAAGAAGTCAGTCAATGATTTTTACTCTTTTACTGGAGTTTTTACTGTGTTTTCAGTGTGTGCTTAACTTTAAAGAGCAATATGAAACTTGTGACTTCCATTCTGAACCTGCAGAGTCCAAGTTAATGTTAATGGCCTAAATGAGGGGCTAGTTATAAAAGATTCCTCACTGAAAGAAGGGTTCCCTACTCAGTTTCAGAAGATGAAGCTCATCTGGCTTGCTGCTGCACACAGTCATGCAGGTTAGCTCTCCTCTCACTTGCACATTAGCTCTACAGCAGAGAAAATGGATATGCATAAACAGCCGATATAAATGCAAAGTATCTATTGGAGATTTGGCTCAAATTAATGTTTTGTCTTGTTTGTCTCAAGTGTTCCTATTCATTGCCTTTCTCATTTCCCATGCCTCTCTGAAGAGCTGTTCCCTCTTGATATCCATATTCTGTGGGGCAATAAGGGATCTTGTTGCATCCTTTCTTCCCCTTCCACTCTGACAGCAGCTGCCCCTGCTATAAACAGATATGGTATCTGCAACTCCCATTTTTAACTGCATTATTAAGTGTAAACTCTTTTCCACAGTAAAGAAACCACAGAAGCAAGGAATGGAGAGGGAGTGTGGACTCCTCTGCTGCAGGGGTAGGGAACGCTATTGCAACAGGAGATTATTCATGTTTGAGCAGCATCTTCAAATCCAGTAGGCTGCTGACTTGGCTTCCTTGTAGAAAGAAATACCGAACCTTTTCTTAGGTATTAATTATTCACCACTGCGGGATGATTTAAAACACATGCAAATTCTCTTAGCAAGCAGTCCCTAGTAAATACGTACTCTGTGAAATCCTGAGTTGGTTGTGTTGATGGCAGAGTCTGTAGAGATATCTAAGGGGCTAGAATCTAATCTGGTCCACTCAGTTGAGTCAAGATGACATGGGCATCAGCATTTCACCACGATGAGGGCGGTTAGACACTGGAACAGGTTGCCCAGAGAGGTGGTGGAAGCCCCATCCTTAGAAGTTTTTAAGACCAGGCTGGATGGGGC
>WTSP01001193.1:110059-186072 GCA_025331215.1 Actenoides lindsayi | reverse complement strand
CTGGACTAGATGACTTTCAGAGGTCCCTTCCAGCCCTAGCCATTCTATGATTCTATGTTGCCTTCACTGCCACCAAAAGAACGGTGTTACTGCCACCTCCCATCTCTCCATCTGCTCCTTCATTGTACAACTGTGTTCCTGTGGCTTACCTTGCACTGACTCGAATGCTTTAACTTGTTCCTACCATAAAACCATGTGTGGAAAATAGCCAGCCTTGTTGCGTTGAGATGCGGGACCACATTAAGCCGCTGGAGAATTGCTAAGTCTGGAGAAGTTCCAATCTTGCACCAGGCTTGAGCAGGGAGGGGAGGCAAGCAACTTGCTTACATGGTGAAGGCATGGGACAGGCTTGGAAGTTCAGCGGTTGAACACAGGGCTCAGCAACTGTAACAACTGACTGACACCTGGAGCAAGGCAAAGGCCTCAGGGCCTGGTGATGTATCAGTTCAATTGTGAAGGCCTCACTCTGCAACAGCTTCCCCCCTGTACCAAACGCTGCCCTCATCCTCCCCACCTCATCAATAACACAGGAAGCTTTGCTGAGTGCTAACTGGCACCTGGAGTATGACTCGGCCCCACCCCATCAAAGGTATAAATCTGGCCTTCAGAAACCTCTGGTTTTGAGGACAAGAATGCCAAATATGCAGATGAGTGGATGGGCCTGCATCTCTCTCCTCCCCAGGCAGGGATGCCTCTTTAGTAGGACTTGCGCCTCTGATTTTGTCAGATGTTACCCAGGAATTACTAACTGGAGCTCCAGTTTTGATGGAAGTGTATTTATCAACGTCAGTTCCAAACTTCTTGTATCTGTTGCCCTAATAAATTACCTATCTTTCCAACTTTGTGAACCCGTCTCACTGGAAGTCCTTGGCAGGACTCTGAAGCAGAAAATAATAGTGGCTACACACCTATAATTCTTAGTCATAAACTGTTGACCAAGTTTGGGTCTAAGAGTGGACCCAGGCAGTCCCTGAGAGAAAGTCCACAAAGCCAGGGGACCCACTCTTAACCTCATGACTCAATGGGAGGGCCTCCCTCAGCCACATATCAAACCTGTACCCCTTGTCACAACAGCAAAAAATTGTCATAGTCAGCAGGATTGCTATGGATAAACTGCAAAAATAGGTGTCCACCCTCCCAAGAGGGAATAGAATGGGCACCAAAATAGTGGCAAAATGAAGACAAAGAAGTAGAGCAAATAGAACAACATAGGGGTGAGAAAAGGAATAAAAAAGATAAAGGCAAACAAATTGTATGTGCAGTACTGGGGGCTTATCTTGTGTGCAAAAGGAAATTTAAAAGCCCTCTTCCCCCTAGAAAAACTGCAGACATAGAACATACTACTTTGAAGTCAGAAAATGTGTTACTGAAGGCATCATTGACTTCTGAAAGGGAAAATTGAGGGAAATTAGAAACAAGAGTAGATATCCTTGTGACTGAAACCAGAAAACTGGTAACTTAAAGTTCTTCTGGCCTTGACTGAAAAGCAAGAAAAACAACTGCAGGATAAATTAAATCTCTTCTTAAACCTGGTGCTGTCCTCAGTCTTGGCTAAACAAATCTGCAAAGGAAAACGTTATGCAGAGCTGAGACATGGTGTAGAGGGCTCTGGGACAATGATGACAGTGATGACCAGGTAGAAGGTTCTGATTGTACCCCAGAACCTTCATCTATATGGCCACTGATCAAAATGGAGACAGCAAATGAGGGGGATGGTAATACTCACACTGCTGTGCGCTCCGTTCCGTGGTCTCTGGCTGAATTAGCAAAGTTACAGGAGAAGTATTCCAGGCATCTGGAGGGATCAGAGATAGAATATGTGTGGCACGTCTCTTGCTGGGGAGAGGACAAAATCCAGTTAAGTAAGGAAGCAGCAGTAGGCTATTGGGATCTCAGACCACCACACCAGGCAACCACAACTACTTGTTAACCACACAAGCTGCCTATGGGGCCAGTGGTACAGACCCATAAGAAAGAGATCTCCTTTTTCTTAGGACCTTGGGGTTCTCTAATTTGGCTGTGTCTGTGCAAAAGGCAGCCTGAATACAAGCCGCATATGAGAAGGATATCTTAAGGCAATCTCCAATGGTAGCCATTATTGACCCTCCAAGGTTAACTCCCCTTACCCATGGCCTCTTGGACAACTTAAAAGATGTGTAGCTAATGCCCAGGACTACATGACAAACTATCCATACAATGAACACTGCAGCAGCTGCTGCGCTGTCCTCACAGCAGCAGGCCCGTGTAACCACTAGGGCAAATTTGTGCAGGATGAAGCAACAGGGACGTAGCATGGTTTGATGGAGGGAGGGCCTGGCCTGACAAAGATGAGCCTAAAGCTATAAATTTGTTAGATATGGCTGTACCTCTAACCTCATCAAAAATTACTGACGTAAGGCATCATCCCCTGCTGGCAACTACACATTTGGGCGTTGACAGGGTGGTGGAAATAAATGAGATATTATCACTTTCACACAGTCTCCCTAGTATTCCCCTGATCTGGCCAATAAAAAAGCCACATGGACCATGACAGCTTACAATTAATTATAGGTGATTGAATGCTGATACCACACCTTTAATGGCACTGCAGATTTAGTAACCCACATTCAGGGACCATCACACCCTTGTGTGGCAACCTGAGATATTAAAATATAATATTTTTTTTATGATCCCACTCTAAGAACACAGTAAGACCCAATTTGCCTTCACCTTGAAATGGCTATGATATGCCTAAGTTAAGCTCATAAGAGTCTGGAGAATTGAAGAAGCTGCTTCTATTCCCCTGGACACTCTGGAAAAAGTAGAACAGGGGCAGAATCCATCTAGGAATTACAAAGGAATTACAGAAGGTTCTGGGAACTTAAGGCTGTTTGCTCAAACATGGCTCCGGTTTCTCTGTCACAGCCCATCCATTATGCAATTTACTCAAAAAAGGGAAGAGACTAAACATGAGAAAGCATTAGAATTTTATTAATAACAGACCTGAGACTCTTCCAACAGTTAGGCCCCTTACACCTGACTCACCCTATCTATGCAGAATGTTGATTCAGTGAACATGGTTCCCACTGTAATCTGTGGCAAAAGGGACCAGAAGGGCCTCATAGACCACTAGAATTTAGTTCCCACTCTTTCAATGCCATCAAAATGAGATTTTCAGATCTTGGAAAAGGCTCGTTATTTTTGGTGGGAGCAGTACAATGAGTGGAACAAATAAGAAAGGGGCAGAATGTAATTATCAGGAGGCCTTTCCATTCATAATATTTTCAGCTTAACACAGACCACCCCAGTAAGGTACCTCCCCTGCATATCTGGGACAAGAAAACAGTGTGGCACACATGGCAGATCAACTATATAGGCCCCCTGTGACCCACATGGGGTAAAAAATACCTATTGGCGGTGGTAGAAGTAATTTTGGAAATTACCACAGGCACAGCTGTTACGGCTGCCACCGAGGAAAATACTGGGTTCATACATATTTGTAAATATATTTAATTTCATTATTGTTTACGTTAAAGCTGTTTTAGTTTCATTTTCTAATTGATAAGTCTCTCTCCATTATTCCCTTTCTCTTCCCCTGTGGAAAGGAAGAAGGGATAATAAAGAGTGTCTGTCATTTGGCTAGTGGCTGGCTCAACTGTAACCCTTGATGCAGTAAGACTACAGTTAACAATTAAAAGCAAAAATAAAGATCCAGGACAGGATTTTTTTTTCATCTGTTGGAGAACTGTCTAAAGTAGGAGTAACAGCTCTCAAAGAAGGTTTTGCATTTCCACGTTGCTATGGGAAGGATTGAGTTTTCACTATTGCGTTTATCCCAGGTGTCAGTGGAAAACAGAAACGTTGACAAATGGCATCCCTGTGTCATTTCTGCAGTCAGAGCTGGAGAGGCTGGTTAAGGAAAATAAGCGCTCTTATCTTGGGGGGAAGTAACACAGGAGTAAATCTCACACAGCCTTCAGTAATCAGGGCAGCATTTTTGTACACAGAAGGCACTAATGCTGCTTCACAGCAGCACTAGAATCTGCTGGGCTACAAGTGTGGAAGGATGCTGATGGAGTGGGAGCATCCAGCAGCTATAAAAGCTGTACTGCAAGGCTAAACACAGCACTCGTACTGTATAGGAGAGGTATGGCACTATAAAGCTGCAGTTCTGTCACGGTTCAGGGCCAGGGCAGCCTGCTAGACCTATAACAGACACTCTCTGTTAACCCCTTTCCCTCCCCAAAGGGGAAGGGAATAAGGGAGAGAGACTTAGTGATTAGAAAAGGAAACTAGAACAGCTTTAATGGAAAAGAAAATAATAAAAATGGAATACATAAAAAACCACTACTGAACCCAACCTCCCCTGGTGGAAATAACATCACTGTCACCACTGATGCTGTAGAGCAGGCACAAGGAAGGTCCCAAAGTGGGACCAGGTGCAGATGGGAACCATATTCAGGAGCTGGATCCTGGAACACACCGATTGGGATTAAAGTCAGAGTGGACAGAGTCCTCCTCAGATGTCAGCCATGGAAGAGGTGAGAAGAGAGCCAGAAGAGGACCTGAGCCAAGCAAAGGGGGACAAGACCCTCCTGATCCCTCAGCTTTATACTGAATATGACATCTATGGGCTGGAATATCTTGTTGGTCAGTTTAGGGTCACCTCTCCTGTTCACTCCTCCCTGCAGGTGCAGCCTTTCACTTTTCTGCACCCCCAAGTGTGGTACACAAGACGCAGCAGTGGCCTTGGTCTGCATACCAACCCTTGGTACTGACTCTAAACATGGGGTGTTATCACTGCTAGAAGCAGATACTGCCCAGGCTGCTAACTTCAGACAGTGCAGTTAGAACAACTAAGCTGAAAAGTTAAATCACTGAACAGAATTAGTTCTGTTCTCACTCAAACCAGGCCAAGTACACTCTAGAGATGCACAGAAGAAAGCATTACTTTTCTTAACTGAGGTGCTGGAAAGACTGTCATCAACACCCTGTGCAAGAGTTAAATTAGAGACCATAAAGGAGATTAAACATCAGCTGACTTTATGGTACATAAAGGAAGATTACTGTTTGAACAGCTGTTAAAAAAACCCTAAACCCTAAGATTTTTGGTTTTCATATTTGCATTCAGTTAAACCCTAAAAACTTGGTACAGGTGTTGATCTGTAAATCCAGCAGTACTACATCAAGTCCTTATGCAACACTATTTGAGAGGCTCCACTATAGCTTGTACTGGAAGTTGCTCCACACAGTCACAATTCTTATTATTGCAAATTTGAAATTAATGGAGCCTTTTTAAGTACCACCTTGAAATACCTGGAAAATCAAGAACACTTTGAGCTAATCCCACCTGGTACTGCTCACTCTTTTCCTAAGTCCGGGTGGCTTTGAAGAGCTCTTTGCACACGGTGGCCACCAGGCCTCTGTTTGCCCTGTATCTCATCATCAAAGAGCTCTTTCCTGAGGCATCTGACCACACCCCCCCAGAGAAAAACCTTGCCAGGGCTTCTTCAGCACTGCTTGACAATCATCACAGCAGACATCTCTACAAAATAATCAAGTCCATCCTTTTCATAGAGGATGCAAATGCACACCCCAGCACTGCTGTCCCGTAGGAGTGCGCCCACCAAGAGTTTAAATGCGGAATCAAGATTTGCAAACACCCTGGAAAGTCATACTGAGTTCCAGAATGACACAGAGAAAAATCTAGATAATGCTTGAAAGCAGTAACTTGGTAATTGCCAATGACATGCATTCCACTGACATGAATGTTCATAATGGGAGAGAAACCGACCAGGCGACACCTGTGTATTAGCTACAGCTGCTTGTAGGTGGCTCTTCATACCTGTATTATGTAACTGTTGGATCCAGCTGAGACGATCATACCATTCTCGTCCTTTAGGAAGCCAACAGGAGACCAATCAGCTGGATCAAAAGAAAAGTATTTTCTGTGCCCTGGATTCCTAGGGTCACTTATGCTTGTGCTGTTGGTGGTGATAGAAATCACACATCTGCTTCCTGCATCCTTCTCTCTCTGTGCACTAAAATTACAGTTGTAGTATCCAAATACAAGTAATCAGTCATTCACTAATTCTTGGTTTCGTCTGGATTTAAACCCAGTTCAACAGCAATACACACCACTCCAGGGACTGCTGTGGGGTAAGCCTGCTCTTGAACCATGGGAGGAGGTAACACAGCCAAGGAGCGACCTGAACCAAGGGACACAGCAGTAACTGCAACTTGCACTTTTCCCTCTGCCTCACAGGAGTCATCCACACAGCACCGTGCTTTGGAAAACACATTTTATTTTAGGAACAGCTTCAACTCAAAAGGAACCACAGTACATTTATCTCCAAGCATATCGTTATCTTGACTACTTTGGTGGAAAAGAAAGCATCCCTGGAATGGAAACCTGCAAGTTTTGCACAAAAGAGTACAAACAAAATAAGAAACAGATGCTATCTTAATTACTGGAAATTCTATGATTTTGTAGTATTTTCAGATTGACCTAGGCTAATAGGTTACAAGTATTGCCTCAACTCACCAGAAACTATGGACTGGCTTCTGCCTGTAGCTTTTCTTTTTCCCTACCACGAATCAACAACTATCTGATTAGTTACATGGGAACTGATGAAGTTGCAGCAAATAATCATATTGCCCCAACAACTCAGAGTAGTCTTCCATGAGATGATGGGGGATCAAACTAGTTATTTGCAGCCTTATTTGCACACCGGGCACGTACAAAAATTAACGTGCTAAACTAAGTCAGTGTGCCTCAGTTTAAGCACCAAGTGGCTATCAAAAATAAAACAGATTTGCTGTAATTCTCCATGCTATAACCTGGAATGAATACTTGCATCGGCCTTGGCTTCTAAACATTTGAAGAATGAGTCTTAGGAATATTTGTGTTAACTCTGAGGTAACTCAATGAACCATTTCTACTGAAACATATAATTTCTTGACAAATTCCCTTCTAACAACAGCCCTTAATCTTTTTAATATTCATTCTCCCTTCTATTTCCCACTACATGTTCTCTGGAAATAAAATCTGCCATTACACCTACTTTTATTCTTTCTGAAAGGTGAGAGCCTATCCCAAGGCAATCAACCTTCCAGTGTAATTTTCTCTGGGGTTACAACCCCAAAAGTACAGATGCACAATATAGATTCAGCTTTTAGCCATTTGACATTATATGAAAGCAGATGCATCAAAGTGCTCTTGGGAAATTCTGTCTTTTCTTCACAGGGAGAAAACACACCTCAAAAAGTTAAATCTATAGAAAAACTCAAGAAATGCTCTATTTAGTGATGAACTATACCAAGTAGCTGATGGGAAATGCTCACCTTGCTCACAAACCGATTTCTGCTCTACGTTCCTATGGCTGTCCGCGTGCATCCACAACAATGCATTGCCTCTTTCTTTCACAGGCCCCTCACGTCCTTCTCTGGCACCATGAGCATTACCTTCCTCTCAGATACACGTGAGAACTGCAATTCTCCATTAACCCTCCCAGCCTGCTCAGCCACTCACCCTCTTTTAAGAGGCAATCTGCTTCCCAAGTTATCCTCACTATTAAGAAGTACTACCCATGGAGTGGGCCTCTCTCACCCATGATGAAGTCTTTCCCAATCTATCCTTCATTGCAGCAAGCCTACACAAAACGCTCAAATTCTATTTTCCCCAATTCATTATAAACCCATACTTGAGTTGCCATCTTGATGCTGTTAGCTTTCTGCTTTTCATTTTCTCAGGCTCCAAAGAAAATTCCCGGTACCTGTTTTTGCTTCCATTTCCTTCTACATCCTTCAACTTCCTGAAATCCCATTTGTTGTTATGCATTACGCTTACAACTCCTGTTGTTTTTTAAACTGATCCCTGGGAAAACTGGCCTGCCCCCAAGAACTGTACATGGAATCTACATTAAAAAAAATAGAGGAAAACATTTTAACATAATTGAATTAAAATTTTTTATACTAGACTATTACAAACCTTTTGGAAGTCATTAAACCTTATGCAAACTTTCTTGTTACTACTGTTGCTTTCTTCTTTCCTCCAAAGTACTGCCAAATGGGGGTAATTCAGCTGAGCTGGTTATAAAATAAAGGGGCTAAACATTACAACAAATTATTCATAAAATTAGTTATGATTTCATTTTTTCTAATTGATTTTCATACAAAAAATATACTGCTAAGTGTAAATGACAGAAGCATGTTAAAACCCTAATAAGCAATCTTCACTTGCATTTCATCAGTCAATTCTATTTGATCAGGAATTGGAACATTTTATAATCTGTGCACTGCACAAAACATATATTCAGATTTGACATCCATTTTCTGTTCCAGTGTGGAAAGCTTGATCTTTTACCCCATTTTGCAAGCCATTCACTGCATTTCTGTATGTGATTTTAAAAAAACAAACCACAAAACAACAACAACAAACCAACCTGATAGAACCTCCTCCCCCTTTCCTTTTTGACAATATTTACATTGTAGTTCAAGTACAAAATATTCAGAGAAAATAATTACTAACCTGACCAAAAGGGCTTACTGGAACTGTCACTTTCACACCGTCAACATTTGGGGTTTGTTTGTTTTGGTTTTTGGGGGGGTTTTTAAGCTTTCATTCAGTCACTCCCAAGGAGAAAAATATGCAAGTGCATGCAACTGCTTCTCTAGAATGATCTGTTCTGAGATAGAAAAAAAATCATGGCTCCAGAAGAAACTTCTTCTATAAGCTTAGTCTGTTACCAACACATTCATCCCCCAGGTAAAAGGTATTAGTTAAGCAATAAATTATTTCTTAGAGTAACTGTAGTAGTTTTTACTAATTGTAAAGTTTAATGTCAGGTTCCACCATTCTGTAGTCTTCAAAGTTGCATCCATATATAAATTAACATACATAAAAATAATCCATTGTCTAAAAGACTGCACATCAAAATAGTACTTCCATGTCTGCTTTTAAAAGAATAAGATTTTGAATCTATTTTTACAAATTGAAGCATTATAGGGACATTTACTCCATAACCCAAAATTATTAATGAAATATTCAAAAATATTGTTTGTAATGAAGATTTCTGTACATTGTTGTACCTTTGTTCAGACCGTTACGTTAGCTTTACCATCAGGTTTTCAGTGCTGCAATATGCAAGCTTCAAATACTGCAAAATATGTTTACAGACAACAATTATTTCAATTATAGGAGCATTCCCATTAACCTTACGAAAATAATTTTGGCTCAAATTTCAAAGTATGTGGGTAATATCCCTTTAATTTTGATATGCTATTGTAAGCATCACACCCTCTATACAGTTGATTTTTTGCTGACAACAAATTGTAAAAAAAGTGAAACACAGGAGGTGTCATCTAGTTTTATGAACTAAAGAGCAGCTTTCCCAAAGTTTAAGACAAATAAAATATTGCACAGCTTAAAATACAATTGTTTACATTCTGACTTCAATACAGTACAACAGAACTGTTAATGTAATGAATTATCAGTTTGCATTGTGAGCCCAATTATTTGTGCCAGAAGGTCAAACCATCATTTATCAAATTTTAACTAGCATGTTTTTCAATGTATACTTGTTAATTGTAAGCAAACCTTAAAAAAAGCTTAAAAACCTTTTGGCCTCACTTTTGAGGGTCAAAAACTCTGGCAAAACAAAAATCAAAATTTCTGAGTGATATAGGCCATTCAACCCACTATTCCCTCAAAAAGCTGTCAGACAGTAAGCATAGTGTGAAGTATACATTTTATTTAACATTCCTAAAATAAGCTGTATTTACATATTATATAAATGTATGAAGTCTTAATATAAAATAGAAAACTGCATTGACTGAGGAAATCACACTCCATATGGAGTTACTGAAGACCATTTGTTTATGAAATTTTACAATAATTTATATAAATTATCTCTTCCAAATTAGATGATTTTTTTTTTTTCTTGTTACTAATCCACACAAATTTGATGACTTTACAAACAGTGGTGTACATTACAAACTTAAAAAACAGTTACAGCATCTTCCGGCGCACAACTGGCTTTGGAAAATTAGACAGTCTTTTTTTGTTCTTTTGCAGAGCCTTCTCTGCCACTTCTGCGGTTTCTTTCTGTTTGCTTTTTGTTCCATCCACTGGACTTCCAAAAGGAGAGATGAATTTTATTTCCACGGGTGGAGGTGACCAAGAATCTTCTTTTCTTGGGGTTCTGAAAAGAAAGTAGTAGCAAATTGATTTTTTTTTTTTCTTATCAACATTATTTAGTAGAGGGAAACAATCCCGTGAAGTTACAAAAATCAATGCCAAAGAGTTCTTTATGAGCTTCTTTGTAGATAGGATCAAGGCAGAAAAAGGTACATAAATAAGCTTCCTTTTGCTTTTCATTCTTTACCAGACTGTCCCAAGCACTCTCAGTCACTATTCATACAGACTCCATCCCAGCTTTTAAGAGGCAAATGTCCTCAAACAGTTTTCCAGGAGGAACCAGAAAACATGTCCGGAAACAAGAAGCCCTCTTTTACTCATTGTCTGACCCTCTCCTGCCTTGTATGGGGAACTAAAGACAGTAAGAGTGTCACTTCATATGGTGGACTAAGACCATGTTATAATTGCAAACAGTAGTATCCACTTGCCCTTTTCCTATCTCCTCCCTCTTTCATTTCCATCAGAAAAATAAACTGTAAGTGGGGAAAAAGGCGCCTGCTAGGCCAGCAAGCTGGACAGGCTCATCAAGTCAGAGCAGAATTGCACAGCCAAGTGAAGAAGAGAAAGTCAGGTGTCTAACAGCTGAATTACTACCACAGTAAAGGAATACAAGTAAGTGTTCATAAAGTTTCATACTTGCTGGCTTTCTTCTTTTTTGATTTTGCAGTACCACTTCTCTTTGTTTTTTCCTTTCCCACTGTCTCTATTGATTTGGTATCCTCTTCCTCTTTAGCTGGAAGCTCCTATGTTAAGGCAACAAAAACATTACTCATGCACGAGGTCTTATGCTTCTACAGAACACAAGTAAATGTTTCTTTCATAACGAAGTCATGCTAAATTTATCTCCAAAGGCATTACAGTTTCTCTCTGCAAAAACAATCCTTCCATGGCAAATCATTGTACCATCCTACAAGTTCCAAGTTCTGAAATTAACAGATAACACACCACATTTAAAGAAAGCCACTGTGTCTTTTTTTAAAAGGCAAAGCAGTATTTATTTGTGACTTATGTAGATTCAAAATTGGGATCTGTAGGTAGTTTAAGAAAAACAATTTTTTTCAGATGATTAATTTGAAGCTCTCTGTTTAGATATCCTTCCGGGGAGGGGGGGAGGCAAGGTATTGCAAAATACAATTTGAAAAAGTGGTACAAAGCAAGAGTCAATAATGTGAGACAACTGAAGATTTTACTTACTGGTTCTTTCACAATTCGGGAAATGCTAGATACATTTTTTCTCCTTGATCTCAAAAGAGGTGGTGAAAAGACAAATTGAGAAGACAAGTCCGGGTCTACATCCTTAAGCTGCACAGCATCGTCTGCTTTTCCAGCTAAAATGACAACGCACCGTTAACATGCACATACATTATACATAAGTGACAATGATGTTAAATTACAGATGATAATCAAGAGCAAAACAGCTGCCTGAAATAAAATGTCCTATCAGGTTTATAAACACTGAGTGTGGAGGCATTTTTCCCCTGGTAACTACCTCTTAGAATGCTTTTACAGTAAATTGTGAAACAAAAGTTACCCAGTGTAGTGATTTTACCTGCACTTATATAACCAAAGACATTATGCTCAAGAGGCATCAACTGTTCTTACGCATCTCAATTTTTTTTGTTGTTTATTGTGGATTATAAGTAGAACCTTATGCACAATAACTTGACTAACAAAATATATGCTCCTGAAAAATAATCACAGAATTAAACAGCTGTTTGTCGCAAGATGTCTCCAAGTTAAAAACTGAAAAGAATTTGGAAGAATGTCTCCTTTATTTTTCCGCTGTGGTAATGGATGGAAATCACACACTCACAATCAGACACTCTTCAGCTTTTGAAGCAGATAGAAATTATCATGACAAAAATGCAGCTTAAATTGCATTTCATTCTACCCAGACCAGCTTCCTCATCTGTTTCAACCATATCTAGCCAGCCAGTCATGCAGAGTTCAGAATAAAGATGAATAGCCTCTTCCCAATCTTCTTCTACTTTACATAGTTACATTCTTTACAGTAACTCAAGCCATCCTCACAGTCTGTTTTCTCTCATTTACAAAACAGCAATATGCTCTATTTTGTGTATAAACACAGTGGACATACCTTTAAATTTCTTTGTCAGCTTTGTGAGAGGAGGAGAGAAAAGGAAGGACTCCTTTTCCTCAACAGACAGTTTCTGACGCATGGCAGTTCTGCGGGATCGGGTTGTTCTCGTAATACGATCTGTTAAAGTTCTTGCTGTTTCATCATGTCCTGATGGGTTTATGTCTTCGAGCAGCAAAGGACTGCCCTCAGGTCCTTCAGGGAAGGCTGCCTCCTCCCCTGTGCTCTCCTCCAATATCGATCGTCTCTTTCTGCCCCGACGCCCTGTCCTTACTGCAGTCCTGGGTGTGGCCGATTCCTCACTTGGCTGTGAAGGTGTCTGCTCTTGAGTATCCTTTTTTCCTGATTTAGCATGTGGAACTCTTCTTGTTCTCCTTGGAGTACTAAGGATTTCAACTTTCCCACCTGAATGCATGGCTACCTGAGTAGAGAGAGATTCTGCATCTGCCAAGAGATTTTGTGCCCCCTTCCTAGCACTTCTTCGAGGAGTTACAGGAAGTTTAAATTCTGTTTGAGGAAGTGATGATTTAGGCAGATCAAAATCAGAACTTTCTGAAACTTCAGATGAACTCATCTTTCTTCTTCTGCCTCTCTTAGTTGGCACAGGTAAAAGGACTGGCTCGCTAGGCTGCACCTCTTGATCCTTCACAACATTTTCAGCTAATTGTAAATTAACTCTTTGCAGTTTTCTTGCACTTCTGCTGGGACTGACTGCTTTTTTCATCTTAGGATCAGTGTCAGTCTGGCCAGTTTCTTCATCTGCTGCTGAACCTTTTCCTCCTCTAGTCCTTTTGGAAGTACCAGGAGCAACAATACTACCTTCAGGAAGGGAAGCTTCCTCACTCACCTCTTCCAAGAGTTCAGCTGTGGCTTCCTTTGCTCTCCTTAAACCTCTTCTTGGAGTAGTGGATGTGGGCTGCCTACCGACAGACAATGTTTGTCCATCAGGATGGCTGCTTTCTGATTTTTCTACAGTAGTCTGTTTAGGCTTCCTGCTTCTCCTAGGTGTAACAGGCTTTACAGGTGTTTGCTCATCTTGAGCATTTTCTTCTGTTTGAAGGCTAGAAGGCTCAGATGCTTCTTTTGTTCGCCTGGTACTTCTCCTGGGAGACAGCCCAAACAGAAGTGGTTTGTCTGTCTTCAGCAGTTGCTGAGCACCTGCCGATGGAATATTTAGACTTCTATTCTGTTGTCCCCTTGTGCGTGTTCTAGGAGTGGTGACATACTCTACTTCATGTCTGCTGGTTTCGTCTTCTACTCCTTCTGGTACAGTTAAGGGAGCTTTTGCCTTCTGGAATCTTGTTACCTTTTTACCTATGGTTTCATGAATAGTTTGTTCCACAACTTCAGATGTGAATTCCTTACTTCTTGTGTCTATGATTACATCCAGTAAGTTCTCAGCAATAGCTACCTTAATGGGTTCAGGCACATATGGGAGCGACTCTGCAATATTTTGAGATTCCTGATCACTAGTTACAGTGGACACTGTGTTTGTAACGTGTTCTTGGTTTTCAGTATTTTCTGAACTGTTTGCAGGTTTTTCCTCTGTTGTTGTGGCAGCTGGTTTAGAAGCATCTACTAATGTAGGGTCTCCCATCTCTGCTTCACCTTCTTCTCCTTCCAAGACTAAAGTAAAATTATTCTGAGATATAAAAAGCTCTCCATCTCCCTCAGCTGCATCACATTCACCATCTTCATTATCAGGCAAATCACATGCAAATTGTTGCTCTATAGCATCATAGCTATAATCAAGATTGCCTGACGGATGTAGTTCTCTATATGGTGATGTTTCAGGTGCTGCTTCTGAGGTTTGTGGCTTAACCGCACTGTCTTCTATAACCTAGAGGTCAAAAAAGAGAGGTCTGTTAACGTGTTATTCATTACCAAACAGACCGTGTGGAAGGTAACGTCCTGACACAGCTAGTGAGGGAGCCAACTATGGAAGGTGCCCTCCCAAACCTGCTGCTTGTGAACAGAGGAGGACTTGTAGGAGAACTAACAGTTGGAGGCCATCTTGGGCACAATGATACCATTCAGTTTGTATTGCACTCTTAATTACTACTAATTCCTGGGAGTATAATCTTACAGAAAATGGACGGTATACCCTATGCCGTACTTAAAGGAAATGCACAATGAATCCAAGAACTCATCAGCCCCAGCAGAATTAAGAACAGAGAATTAAAAAAAACCTAGGAAAACTACAGACTCTCTAGTTCTAGTTTTCAGGCTACATGCACAACCTTTTAACATTTGCATTTTACTCAGTTTAGATATTGTAAAAACACATGTTTGTAACAAGAAAAAAACCCCCAAAACCAAAACCTACCACACAAAAAGAAGAGTTTCAGGTAACTGGAAATATCCTGACACTGAAATTAACTAATTACTGGGAATTCCATTTATAATAATAAGGAACAAATAGTAAGGGAACTAAGCACCTAAATCATTCTAAAAACAAATTTGGTTCCCACAGTTATTCATTTGGTAAATGATCCCCACTATCAGAAAGCTGCACTCCCCAACTCCTCCCATTGTCTTTAACGTTAAAACCATTTATTTTTTAAGTCAAATAAGAAACATTTAAGTTCTAGTCAACCACATTTCTGCGCTCTTTCTAACTGCCAGCAAGACAGCACTGTCCTCAATTTACAAGGTACTTGCTATTTTGCAGAAAATGGAAAAGTAGTTTACTTACAGTAATTTCCTCAGTTCTAGGAAGTGTGTTAGAAACAGGTGTTTCTTCCTGCAGGAAAGGAACATCTCCAATTTCCACTGCCTCTAGGTTATGTTCTTTAGGTAAATCCCCAGACTTCCCCTCAAGGCGGGGATGAGTGCTGACCACATCCTCACTGTCGTGGAGGCTTAAAGGAGCTGTAAGAGATTTATACTATTTTAACTTAATTGCAATAGAAATGACACAGGTTTAAGCAACAAGAAGTAACGGAAGGAGCAGGAGCCAACAATACAGCTCTCCATCCTGCCACATATATTGGGCTTTCTCCAAAAACTGGAAGCCAAAACTACCTATCTGGTAAAGGAGGCAGCCACACAATTTAAAAAAAAACATCAAAAAGAGAAAGAGGAAAATCAGCTGGCAAGTCCATAGAGGAAAAGAACAAGAGAGGCAAGGGTGGCTGGAAAGGCACACTGATAGCCGGTTATTCTTCCCAGCTTGAATACCAAGGATGCATCATCTTTTGAAATAGTAACTCAAGCAGCAAATCCCATAGCGCACCAATCAGTAGTGATGTACACCATTACAACAAATACTGAATATTTGAAATTGTACCAGCTTTCTCAGTATCAAGAACAAGAACATTCACTATATATTTTTGCTGCAAGGGCTTCGAGGAGGGGATGCTCTCTACAGTTTAATTAAAGTTAGCAGTAACAAGCTACTACTACTACTACTACAGTCTGAGATGCCTGCAGGGGTATGGCAAAGTACGCATTCTGCTTCAGGAGTTCAGCTGCCTCCCTCATCTACCACCTCCAGCATACTGTACATACGTTCATTGTCTGCCTCTGGGGATTCAGAAAGCAGTGGATTTGCAGCAACAGGTATGGCTTTTTCTTCCGATGAAGAGGACATTTGGGACTCCTGGTGGTTTGTTCTGCTTCATGAAAAGAAAGAAATTAATCAGAAAGCTTCCAAGTGAACCTTGAAGAGCTTTACAAATTACCTTCTCACTGTAAAATCTTCACGTTTCAAGAGAAAAAACTTTAAAAAATTAGGAACTGTTTTACCAGTATAGCTACATTCAATGCACAACTCATTTTATGTAAGGATTCAAGCATGGAACATTCTTCCAAGCAATTTAACACTAAAAAATAAAAGAACAGAAGTTGTCTTAAAAGAATAATCTCTTCTTTGTCTTCTGTAGAAAGAGTGCAGCTACTCTATGGGAGGTTTAGAACAAACTGAACAGAAGTCTGACAGTGTAAGTTACCACTTGAAAATAAGGGTAATTTCCTTGCTAACATTGTGTCTTTAAAAGCTGCAACTTCTTAGTGTGATAAAGTATTCAAATCCCCAAATAAACCTGCTAAAGTGACATGAATCTCAGGTGTAATTTTTAGCTGCACAATTTTCAGATGAAAGCAGAGCTTATATTCACAGTGTCTGCTTAGTGACCCTCAAATTGTATAAAGCTTTATACAGCCAGTTGAAGTCTTCAGCACTGTACTTGGGGGTCCACAATATTTGAGATAAAAGGCTCAAATTGACAGCTAGTCAATTTGAGTAATACTCATGCCAAATTAGTTCTGTTCGTAGACAGAAAGGAATAGAAAAGCACCCAAAGATATATCTATTTTATCAACTTACCCTTCACTTGCAGTCTCAAAAGTAGCAGTCTCAGCAGCTTTGAACACCAATTTACCATCCTCTGGAAGGGTAAAACATTCAGCACTTGGTTCTTCCACAAATTCTACAAAAATAAGAAAGATGGATGAGTTGCCTGTTGCACTTAACATAACTTCTTTTAAAATGAGCCTTTTAACACACTTCATCTAGAACAGTGAGCTAACAAAAGAATGCTACTAAGGCTTGAAAAGCACATAAGGTCTGAATTCTTCTTTCAAGTAAAACAAGAAGTCTGATGCATAAATTCCATCAATAACACAAAATGACCATTGATATTCTGTTTACAAACTAAACCTGACACATTACTGACCTAATACATAAAAGCTTCAGAAACACCCCTCCTTCTTCAAATTGGGTAGTAAGTTTTCTTATTTCTGTTTGGATATTTTATCTCATTCTAGCAATGCTTCTTTCCTTTCTTGACTCATTTACCCTCTTCTACAAGAATGCATCTTAGGTCTTTTCTTGTCCTTCTCCCTAGCAGTTGACTAGGGGTGTTGAAACCCAACTGCTTGCTAACCTGTTTCAGGTTCAATTTTAGAACCATCCTTTTCTTTCCTTCTACTGTCTGCTGCCTCCACATCCAGCAATTACCTTTGCAGACAGTAAGCAGGACTGGGATGATTCTTCTATCTCAGGCCAAACAAGCTTTACTGAATGCCCTCTAACGCTTCCAGAGTACTGAAATTGTACAGAACTGTTTGTACATAACCCAGCAATGACAACATTTCTTTACAAGGTTATTCTTTAATGATCGATATCTAACCATTATTTTTAATGAAAAGCACCTTGGCTTTCTTGTCCAAAAAGAAGACAGCTAAAATAGGACAAGCGTTTTGACTTATCTTACTAAAAAACTCAGATCTGGAGAACCCCTTTTACCCACGCACATGAAGTCTGTTTCTGAACACTCCTATTATTTAGAAAGAAAAGGAGATGAGGAACTTCCAATATCAACAACCACTCTTCAGGACCCTCCAGAATCATCTCAGACTTAGCAATGAAGCAGGTTGCATGTGATGCGCTCACTGCTGCAACAAATTGTTTCAAAACCTCAGACACAGACCTTGGACACCTGCATAAATGTCCCAAGGACAGCAATCTTTCTACAAAGAGCTGAGCACTGTGTCACATTCTGACTGTAGCTGTGTTTGCACACCTTCTCCCTGCTCCTGCAATACCTTCATTCCCAGCTCTTCATTGCTGCTCACCAGTCTGTGAGCTACCTCTCTTCTAACCTGCCAGCAGGCCTGCTCATGTTAACACAGACTCAACTGCTGGACTGGCTTGCATGAATTTCATTGAGCCGATCAGCTGAAACAGCTTTGGAAAAAGGCTACGTAAGCTGTAGGGCCAGCAAAATGAGCAAGCACAGCTGTAATGAGAAGCAGATACACAAGCAGAATTACTTCCAGAAGAAAACTATGTAACTGAGGACTAATGAGGTGCTTAACAAAAAGAGAACTCTATCTGGTCAAAGCACACCATGCACTAAACATGCTGTAAAATCTTTGCAGCCTACAGAAATACCCCTAAAACATAATCAGAAGCCTAAGCTTTCAACTTGTATCTCCCACACAACTCCCACAAATCCCTGCTGCCTCTCAGCTGCAATTACACACAAGAAATGCCAGCCAAAAGCAGTATGCAATCATAATGGTGAGGATACCTAAAAGGACTCAAAATGCAGCGGCACTGTTAAAAGCCTAGGACACCGGTGAATGCTCATCATTAATTGTTGCATTCATCACTAACTTAACCTCCTGAGGACATTTCAAAACTCCAGAAACTTATCATAGGATGAAACACACCAGCTTCTTTTCTTAGTTCTGATGAATCTGGTTGTTCCATCTGGAAAAGTTTATCTTCAAGCATTTCCGTGTCTTCTTCCTTCTCCACTTCTTGAAAATCAGCAGGTTCTTCGGTGGAAGAATGAGCTGGTTTAGCAGCAATAAAGATGACATCATCTTCAAAATCGCCAGGTGATTTTGCATCGTGATACTCCAAAGTAGTTTGGTCTGACCTGACAGAGAAGTTACTATTTTCTTTGCTGACATCCATTTTCTCCAAATCATCTCCAGGTATGCTTTCTGAAGACTCTTCCATTTCAGCACGATCATTCTCAGAATTCCTCAGAGTAAACAGAGTTGTTTTCACTCTACTTTCAGACCAAGCATCCTCCACCACTCCATGATCATGCTCAGATAAAGCTCCAGATAGTGCTTTATCATCATCTGTTCTCTTTTTTTTTGTAACAAGAAAGAAAGAGTTCACAATCAGCAACATGCATACACTTTGTCAAAGCAAGAGAAAAAATAAAGAGAACAAATACATATTGATATTTCTAATTTTTACAAGCATCACCTTAATCAAGATGCTACGAAATTAATTCTCATTCCAGCACTACCTTAGCTTTTAAAGTGGGGTATAAAAAAAAGAAATAATCACACTTCTGAGTGCTCCCATGGTATGGGAGAATTCAACAAATTGTGGTTTTGTGAGTATTTGCTTGTACTGCGATCAAGGCTGTGCACTGGGTTCACTACTGTGCTTTTAAGAAGAGGGAGATTTGCATACCTACAATCATAAGTCAGGTTTTTTCCTTTTTCACGCTTGCCTTTTCAGCTTATATGCACTACTACAACATTTTCATGTTCTCTGTGCCTGTAGCATGGAACGAGTAAATTAGTCTGGCCGCTGCATTATTAGCAAGATCTTCATCTGGGAGAGCAAGCCTCTTGTTACAATTGAGTAGCTCTTTAGAACAGGCAAAAAAAGGTGTAACAGATACAGATTATGACCACTTATAGTGCACATACAGAAAGCTCCTACATGTAGAGAGTAGTGCAAGCCCCTGTTCTCCCCTGGTCGTGGTCTGTTACATCAACGACTGCATGGTGACATGAGTCAGGGAATCCAAGTGACAGAACAGAAGCAGGAGTAGAGGGGGGGCCAATTTCAGATCGACCAACTTCTTTTGACAACTCTACGAATGCTGGTGCTGGTGCAAGGCGAGCAGCAAAGCCCAGGACTCCAGGGCTAAAGAACAGACAACAGGCCTGCTCCCTTCCTCGGGAGTCCGGTTTTACCCTGATTCCAATAAACCCAGCCTTGGGAAAGAGAGGCTGAAAGGAAGTGCAGCTCACAGCTTCAGTTGCTTTCAAAGAGGTTTAATTCACAAAGCTGAACAAATCCAAGCCACTGGCTCGATCTGTGTTCCTTCCTTTCCTGGCGTACCACCATTGGAAAAGGTGGAGGTGGAAGCTGAACTCGCGATTTGACACAGCCACAGCTCCCAGCAGCGCTGGAGTAAAACCCAACGGGGTCACTGACATTTGTTATGAAGATGTTCCTGCAGGCATGTAATGTTTCAGAGGGTCTAACAAAACTTTTGTGACCAAATTCAAGTCTGCCATTCTGATGTGCAATTCCAATTCTCAAAGGAGTTTTAGCAAGCTTTTTTTTTAAAAAAACAAACAAACAAACAAACCCCGCCAAAACCACAACCAAAACGAAATCAAATCAGTCTACAAAGCTTTTAAAATGAATAAAAAAAAAGAGAGAGATAAATGAATTACAGCCCAGCTTACCCCAACAGTACATTTTGCATTGGAGTTCTCTTCCCTAAAAGATATTCTAGGCTCCTTTGTTCGAAGAGGAGGACTAACTGATCGTCCCGGAGATGCAGATGGAGTTGCAATGGGCGTGGTGCGAAGGCTGGATCGGAGAATAGACTGAGGAGTAAACCCAGGAAAACCAGAAGCAGATGCAGCTAAAATTTTAGCTCTCTATGAAAAGAAATGAAAATAACAGAGCCAGCTGAGTCTTAAACATAGAATTCGCTTGTCAAAAGTACAAGTTTACATTACAAACTGAGTTTGTACCAGCAAAAAGGACATATTTTAGTCTCTGCACTGTTCTTTTTCCAAAGGTATGAAAATCTTAATGATAAAACTCCCAGCTTTTTGTTTATTTGGGATATTTTTGCTGCTAACATATAATGTTGGGTTTTAATTAACTTCCTCAAGAAAGGAGGATACGGCATCTCTCAAAAGGGAGAGCCACCCTGCAGAAGGACTGGACAGGCTGGAAGAGTGGGCTAGCAGGAACCTTATGATGTTCAACAAGGACAAGCATAAGGTCTTGCACCTAGGAAAATGTAACTGAGGACAGCAGCACAGGCTCGAATCCACCCAACTGTGGAGCAGACCTGTGGTAACAGATCTGAGGGTGCTGGTGGAAAACAGACTTCCTGTCACAGCAAAAAAAAGGCAACAGGAAGCTGGGTTGCACCAACAAGGGCATCACCAGCAGAGATAAAGAAGTATATTCAGCATTTGTCAGGTGACACCTGATATACTGTGTTCAGTTTTGGTCCTCATGTACACAAAGGATGTGGACAGGCTCAGAGAGAGTCCACAGAAAGGCCACGAAGATCATCAAAAGACTGGGAAGTTGCCATCTGAGGAAAGGCTGAGAGAACTAGGTTTGTTGAGCCTTGAGAAAAGGCGGCTAATGGGAGACCTTATTACCACATTCCAGTATAGAAGGAATGGCTACAAAGCAGATGGAGACTCCATTTTTACAAGGACTCATGTGAAAAAGCCTTGGAGTAATGGGTACACATTACTCTTGGTAAGACTCCCCTTAGAAACAGGAAAATTTTTCACAACAATGAGCCATTAGAATAATCTCCCCAGGGAAGTGCTGAAGTCCCCAACACTGTACACATTTAAAATTGAGATGGACAGGGTGCTGGACCATCTTATCTTCTCTGAGTCATGCTTTTCCCAAGGAAAGATGGACCAGATGATCCTTGAGGTCTTTTCCAACCTGGCATTCTATGATTCTGTGATCTTGCTGCACTGTTATCTCCCATCGCAGTCACGTTTGCAATTTCTAGACTGCCCTTCTAGAAGAGATCAACTTCCAGTGCTACCCCAGATACAGTGACTGAAAACACTGCCATGTGAAATGGCCATCAGCAAAGCAACAGCGACAGTTTATTTTTCCCCCTACTTAATCTGTGTGTGTATTGGGTCTGACTGAGCAGGAGTTAATTTTCCCCACAGCAGGCCTCCCAGTGCTGTGCTTTGCATTGAGAGCTGGAAAGGTGCTGATAACACACCTGTGTTGGGGCTACTGCTGGGAAGGGCTCGCACAGCACCAAGGCTGGGTTTCAACATTCCTTCCATAGTGGGATGGGGTGGACAAGACCTTGGGAGGGGACACACAACCAGGACAGCTGACCCAAACTGACCAAAGGGATATTCCATACCATATGACATCAGCTTAACAATAAAAACTAGGAAAGAGGGAGACGGGGGACGACGACATCCGCTTTTCCTTCGGAGTAACCGCTGCGCATCTGTAGCCCTGCTTCCCAAAAAGGGGCCAGACATCACTTGCTGGTGGGAAGTAGAAAATAAAATCTTGTTTTCTTTTGCTTCTGCATGTGCGGCCTTGCTTTGCTTTTCATTAAACTGCCTTTGTCTTAACCTATGAGTTTCATCTGATTTTCTTCACCCTAGTCAAACTGAGAAGGGGGCAGGGTGAGTGACAGAGACACTTAGAGGGCACCTGGTGTCCAGCCAAGGTCAAACCACCACAGCACACTAGACTTAAAGTGTCACTGCTGTAAAACTGCCTACACATCTTCACCTAGAAGCATTCAGCTCTTCTTAGCTCAAAGATTTTATACTATAGAAAGGCTTTAAAAAGCAGATAATGGAACTAGCTTAATGATAGAGACAATATTTAACCAGAAAAAAAAGGTTATAATTCAGAGAGATCACAACTCTTTTGTTCAGGCAAATGCAAAAAGAACATAGATCAACCGTGATTTCTTTCCATAATAAGAGTTTGACAGCAGTGAATGGAAACACAGTTTAACACAAACAATAAGTAAAATTACTGCAACAAGCCATCACTGAATTTGACGGAGACTGGCATCACTTAACTGACATCACTTAGTTGCGGTGAAATGAATGACATTAAGAAACTGAAGCACAGACATACTTGCTGGTAGGTCTGCAAGCCAAACTATACAGAGCTACAGATCACTTCAATAGAGAGATGGTTAAGCTGCAAACTGCGTATCTAAGTAGCTAAGTATACTAAAAAGTCCTGTTTTAGCTTCATTTGTTCCACACAATAAAAACGAGTGTGTTTCACAAAGCTATGGGACAACACACATCCTGCAATTAATTTGGAAGGAAACTCTCTCCAAGACAGTTCCCAACGTCCTGCTTCTAAAGGGACTGTGCATACAAGAGCCACCTGCATACTGAAACTGTGTCACAAATTGAGTTCTACAGTGTCTGTATTAAATACTTTGGTGGTTTCATTCCGAACGAAGTTTACAACCTTTTGTTTTGGTCGCTTCTTACCAGGTTTAAGAGTACAAACCTTAACCACAAGAGGAGTCTGTAGTAAAGTCAGCTCTGGTGCTCTTGAAAAACTCCTTTGTGAGAAGGAATCATGCATATTTGATTTCAATGGGCTGGATGCCATGAACGAAGAAGCTCTGCAGGGTGATTGCCAGCTACCACTCTGTGCTGCAGAACACGAAGGAACAGGACGAACCACCAAATCCAGCAATCTGTTAAGGCAGACAATTTAAAATATCAACAAATGAAAAAAATAATGTTGCTTTCAAGAAATTTGAGATGATACATAACAAAAGTATTCAGTGAGTAAGAAATACAGGTGAATCCTTGCTGTTGGGGTGACATATTGGGCTCATGAGCAAGTTACAAGCATTTTTTTTTTAATTATAGCTTTACATTCAGTACATAATTTCCTAAATCGCTGCCCTAAAAGCAGGAGTAATCTGATGTTAAGTTGCACAAGTGATGTAATTCTCTTGTCAGAAGAAAATTCATCTATGTTTCAATGCTGGGACCACTTCAAATTCTCCCCTTAGTTGTGGCCCAACATTGACCTATTTCTTTAACACAAAACTAAATGCAAACAGAACACTTTGCAAACACAGAAAAATATCTCTACACACACCTCTATATAAGACACAGACCCTTTTTGAAATATTCAATGTGTAGATCTACTATACCTAGAACACTTTCGTGAAGAGTTTGCAACGGGCGACCCAACAAATGCATCACACATCTCTGCATCCAGGAGAGGACGTGGTAGGACTGCTGGTTCTGTAGCTCTAGGGCTAGAATTACAAGGAAAATGGAACTGACTTTCTTATCCCTGATGTACAAACACAACAGAATTCAAGTTTATTTGACCACACCACCTGTAGGAAAATCACCTGACAAGTCCTGGGCTTTGTGTCACTTTCTGCCTATTTTGAAGTTAAAATGGCAGAAATGAAGCTAAATGTGGGCAGGAAGTGGTAAAAGGTTAGTGTTTGATGACACAGCCAAGTCCATCAAAATCCATACACCGATAGCTTGATGGTAATCAGAGTTTTAGTTTCAGCTATCTTAGGTTCTGTAAACACACTAATCACAATGCAAATATATGTATTTGCATAAATAAGATTATCAGAGCAGAAAAAACTCTTTTCTCCAAATACTGCTTATGAGGAACTGATTACGAAATGTTTTCTAGGGTAGGTGCAAAAAAGCCAGAGAAAGCTTTATTTGGGTGCAGCTTCCCTCCAGAACACTAACACCCTTCAAATGGATTTGTCTCTTTCATTCTCCAAACACGTAGCTCACAGCTAAACTTTATTAGAAGGCTGCTTACCTATCATATTGCGAGGTACTGGTTTTCTGCTCATTTCCTACACGTACTTCTCCTATTTTTGACAATACATTATTGATGAGAGTTGCTCTTGTATGCACATTCCCTGCTTTAGCTTGTTTTGTTAATGTTGATAATGGCTTCGGTCTTGCAACTGCAAAGCAAGAGTTTAAACCTATCAGCCTTGTAATCAAAGTACTGTTAGATGTTCATTTTATTTCGACCTCTAAAAATTACCTTCTCTTAAGACTGATGAAGGCAAATGGTAAGGCTTGGCTCTCTCCACAGCCAGCTTCCTTTGAACTCTAGGAAGGATCTTGCCATAATGGTCTAATATAGAATTTCTGGCAACAGCTCTCTCTCTCAATCGAGGATCACGATCGCTCTGGTGAAGGAAAAGCATAAAGCAAAAAGTTACCTGATGACCAGAGGTTCATTGCACAGAACCATCTGTGCTCTGATTAGCGAATACATTTCCTCTACCAATAAAGTAAAATAACATCTAGTGCACGGAAGAGCAGCAAGTTCTACCCATCAGCACAACCCAGTTTCACCTGGAAGGAAGACTGGAATAATAATAGAACCTACAAAAAACCCAATAAATTTAATTAATTTATATGGACAATATAGACAATTCTGCACTCTGCAGAATCTTACTCTGCTACACTTGCCATCACCTGTAATTCTCAAATGGCTTACGAAATAGCAGGGTCCCCCCCTTGGTTTTCCTGAAACACCAATGTCAGAGATAACTGAATATACAGGACAACAAATTCTATTGGACAATATGATGTGCATATTAAAATGAGTTGGGAAAAGCTACCTACACACACCTTCTAGTTAGATGAAGTTTTCAAATGCAAGACGTAAAACTTTCAACATCCCACTTTAAGTTTGGTTCATTGGAAAACTATGGTTCCAGGAAACCACAAAATGCATCACAGACTTAGAACAGCAGTTCACATAATCTGGCTCTTTTGAGAAACAGATGTTAGGTAAGAATTTCAGTCATAGAAGTGGTAAAAAGAAAGTTCGGAAGTTGCAGAGCTCACCCTGTAACTTTAGGAAAAAAAAAAAAAAGAAATCCACCACATCAGTTTTGCCTGTGGGTTGAGAGCAATGATGCTGGTGAAGGGACTGGAAGGAAAGTCTTATGAGGAGAGGCTGAGGGAGCTGGGGTTGTTTAGCCTGGAGGAGACTCAGGGGGCAACGTGTCACTCTACAACTCCCTGAAGGGAGATTGTAGTCAGGTGGGGGTCGGGCTCTTTTCCCAGACCACTAGTGACAGGAAGAGAGGCCATGGCCTGAAGCTGTACCAGGGGAGGTTTCAGTTGTATATCAGGAAGCACTTCCTGACAGAGAGGGTGATCAGACATTGGAATGGACTGTCCAGGCAGGTGATGGAGTCACCGTCCCTGGATGTGTTTAGAGAAAGGCTGGTTGTGGCACTTAGTGCCATGGTCTAGCCGATGCGGTGGTGTTAGGTCATAGGCTGGACTTGATGGTCTCAGAGGTCTTTTCCAGCCTCAGTGGTTCTGTGATATGAACAAAAACATCAAAGGCATCAAGATTATTTAAATTAACCTATTGCAATTGTAGATGATCTCACTATTGCTTGAATAAAGGCTGTTCAGCATCATTAATGGAACATCTAATGGTGTGACACTGGGAGTGCCAAACTGGAGGGTTAAAGATGTGTTTTAGAAATCCTTATTCTTGCTGTTAGAGTTAATGTTCAAGAGGCCTCCCAAAACTGTTATAAGTGTTGGGTCACATCTTGACATTTTTATTCTGTCAGATCTCCCATTTATTTTCACTGGACTTTAAGGGTTGGCTTAGTCACTCTTGGATAAAATCCAAGAAAGAACAGCTTTGCCTGCAATTTGCCCTGCTCTGGGAAATAGTCAGCCCTGCTTGTAGTAGAAAGATGACAAAATCTTCCCAATGTTTGGGACCTAAGCCATGGTACTAGCACAAACCTAAAAAAATCGAAGAAACAATTTAATTTTGTCCAAACTTTTTTTTATTCTTTATCTCATAGTTGTATCTATGTGCAGCTTTTCTCCCTCGTGCTGCAGGTCATTTTTCTGCTTAATGCTGAAATTAGGGGTTCTGCTTTGATAGAGCAATCCCTCCACAGAAGCGATTGTAAAAACGACCGGTGAAATTCAATATCAGTGCATGAAATTAATATATGTAGGCAAAAAATAACTAGCTATACCTATACAATAGTGGTTTCTGAATTAGCAGTTACTACTCAGGAAAGACATCTGAGTGCTACTGCAGATAGTTCCTTGGAAATACCAGTTCAATATGCAGTACCAGCCTAAGAAAAGCAAATAGGATTTCTAGGCAAGTAATTGACATTAATGTTGTTACACCACGCTGCACTGTTCTACAACAAGGTTTTGTAAGATTAAAAAAGGTGTCTAAAAGAATGAAACATGGAATGACTTTGTCATACAAGGGCACTTCATGACTGAGAAGACACAGTGGAGGACAGCTGGTGAAGTAGAGCAATTTCTTTCTCAGAAGGGATGCTGGGGGTGGCTAGCCAGACTTGGAGAATAGCACAGCACAATACTTTGTCACATGATGTTTTGATGAGAAAAAGCAGAAGTGGATTTGTGGTAAGGAATTAGATGTTCTTAGTGGTGAAGTCAGGTCAGTGGCTAATACATACCATGGTCTGGCTGCTGTGGACAATTTAGAAAGTCCCTAGACTACAAGTTTGCGGAAATCTCAAAGGACATGCCCTGTGCATCCTCTCTCTGGTACTCTCACCATAAGTATCAGGAAGGGGCTGCAGTCGGAGGAAGGATTTTGGCTTAGATGGGCAACTGGTGTGATGCTGCGTGTCACTTCTGTCACTGTACACATCTCTGTGGGCCGTACACATCCCAGGAGATGTCTGGAGCTTCACAGCAAGAACACCATCGTCCTGAAGTGAGTAGCTTCACTGCAAAATCAAAGAGCAGAATAAGTGGATTTTAGTGAAATGGGACATTTTAAAACGCTATATAACAACTACCGAAAAGTCAAAGGAAAGTGATAAAATACACTCAATTATTCTCCTCAGATAGTCTCCAGATATCAGTATAATTTCATTGACTTCAGTGAAATTAGTGTTAATATAGGAATGGAAATGCAGCAAATCTAATTCCAGCATCTCCTTCCTGGAATAGTGAGCAAGAAAACAGAGAGTTAATCAGATAGAAACAAGTGCTGATCAGGATGAGTTCAAAAGGGAGGAGGAGAGCTCCAGGAGCTGCTGCCAGGAAATGCAGACACTTTTCCAGTCTCACATAGTCATGGAGAATTGAGCATGCAGGCAGCCTGAAATGAAAAGCCAGACTTTTTTTGTTTGTTTTAGTTCATCAGTGTATGCAATCTTTTGTTCTTCTGTTGAATGTTCTCAAACTCCTTCTACCAGGACAGCATCAATGGCTGTTGATACACTTTCCAGCAATGTTTTTGTTGTTAGTATCTGGAGAAGGTAGTTGTGGTGAACTGTGGGACTGGTGGAAAGAGGTGAAGATAATGTGCTTGATACTGTATTTAGACAGTTCTTATTCTGAAAACAAATTGGTTTGTAAACTTCAGAGTGCTGATGTCCAGTTCTGCATATATATTACTGTTTGGCTTTGTGGTTTTCTGGTAGACAATGCAAAGATATATTTAGGATGCTGCCTGCCATTTTGCCATGCCACTGCTCGGTTTGTGGCACTTGCAAAGGTGAATGTGGAGAGCATGGATGTTCTCTCAAGTGCCACAAAAACTACCCAAATAATGCTGGGATTCAAATCAGTGTTGTGTAGGACATGAAACTCTGTTACTGAGCCCATTCACACTAATCTCTTCCCCAAAGACTCTCCTTCACTGGTAAGGAGTGACTTCACAGTGGCAGTGAATGACAGGAAAGCCACAGAGCTGTCACTGAAACATGGTCCCATTGATATGTCAGGGCTGGGGAGATGGATGCACTTTGAATACATCGAGGGTTAATTGATAATGCTGAATGCTAAATTAAGAGGCCAGCTTTATTTCTCCCCCCTCCTCATTGAAGGATACAGTACAGAGTACCACACTTGATTTCACAGTGTAAAAGTGCTTGTTTTTGCAGTTAGTTTTCACTTGGATATTGACTGTCTTACAAGACAACCACCGAGGAAGCTCTAAAGAAGCTGTCAGGCTCAGTGACAGCTCAGCATCTGCCACGGCTAAATCAATACTGTGATGGACAGGTTCCCAAAGTGGATAATCAAAGCAGAGTAAAGTTAATTCACCTTGAAAGCTTGAAAATACTAGTGCGAAATTTTTTAGATAAAACCAGCATCATTCCAGGAAAACATGAGAGGTGCCAAGCTCCAGCCTGGAGCAGGAGTCTGCCCAAGCGTTGTCTTTAGTGGGAGTGGGGGGGGCAAGCTTCACACCAGTTGTGTGCACAAATGCTCTGATGAAATGGAAACCTGGTGCTGAAAAATCAAGCAAAAAGGGGGTTGCATTTGCCCTGATTGCTAGTGGTGTGAGAGGAGCTCACGGTTTGGTTTTGTGGAAAATATTTGATTGTAATATAAATTTGTGTGTGTATCCGTGTGTGAAGATAATGAATACTGCATTAGTTCCATTCACCAGGGAACAGGGGTTGTTTAACCTGGAGAAAAGGAGGCTCAGGGGAGATCTTGCTCTCTAGAACTATCTGAAAGGAGGTTGTAAAAGGTGGGTGTTGGTCTCTTCTCCCAAGGTACAAGCGATAGGACAAGAGGAAACAGCCCCAAGTTGCACCAGGGGAGATTTGTATGGGACAAAAGGAAAAAACTTCCCTGTGAGGGTTGTCAGGTCCTGGAACAGGCTGCCCAGGGAAGAGGTTGAGCCCCCATCCCTGCAGGTATTTAAAAGATGTAGATGTGGTGCTGAGGGATATGGTTTAGTGATGGACTTGTCTGTGCTCTCTTCATGGTTGGATTTGATGATCTTAAAGGTCTTTTCCAAGGTAAACTATTCTATGACTTTTGTTAGGCTAAGACTTTTTTTCTTTCTTCTTATCAAAATGGGTTTTTCTTCATCATTTGGGTTTCAAAGTTTTAAAATCAAAAGACTGGAGGAAAAATGTTTTGCTGTAAATTACTAGCTTATAAGACCTGGAGATGAGTTTTTCCAACTTTTGGTGGAACTCTTATTCCACTCCCCCACCCCTCCACTCCCACCTTGTTTTTAGTGCAAACAATTCAGGGAAGGCAAATTTTAATTTGACTTCCAGGATCACATAGAAAATTTTGGATACAAAATTTTGCTCATCTCTGTCCAGAGATGCTGAATTTGCAGGGCTGAGAGTTAGAGGGAAGGTGCTTTTGTGGGTAACTTAAAGGGATATGAAACATTATCGTTCAGTTCAGTGAAGCCAGTTTTGTGGTCTTTTTAGAAAGCAGAAATATCCTGAAAATAATAGGATGCGAACATAATCTCCACATTTAAGGCTTTTAATATTAACAGTGAAGTACTTTGTTTGCTTCCTAAAAATACCCTGTAATTACATACAAAAACCTATCCTCACACAGAGTGCCGACTAATGAAAGAAGGAACTATTGAATAGAAGCAGCGCTGCTTTGCCTGCGCTCTCTCGCATCAATATTTTCAGGCAGATATTGTGTAAGCAGACACTGTTACGCTAACGAGTGTGTTTACCGCACCTCTCAATGCTTCGCGTGGCCTGTGTTTTATAGCTGGAATCATTTGTCTAATTGTTCCCAATCCATTCTTAGTAATTGTGCTGAGATAAAATTGAACACTTAATTAAATGAATAAGCAAAGTTAGATTTGAAAGAGGTAGGAAGAATGAGCAAATTAGAAGACCGAAAGAAAAATTCGCAGCTGCAGAAAGTCTGAGCACGTTCGTGTTGTGTACTCACCTTCACGCTTGCAGACCGCAGTATCTGGGTGCACATACATGTATGCATGTGTATATTTGTCAGCATCTAAAACACACAACATGTAGATTTATAGATTATAAACTTTTACATTGGCATATGCAGGAAAAAAATAATGTAGGAGCAGAGAGCTAGAAGCATGTTCTAGTAGGGTCCAGTAATTTGAAGGTGTGTTTACACATTTCCTATTACATTTTAACAAGACAAGCAATTTAGGTGGTGTTCCTCCGTGTGCAAGTGATGTTCTGGCATCCTGCCTCCAGCAGCATTGCTCTCCTGGGTTCATCTGAATGTGACAAGAATTTGGTGTCCCACTTAAAAATATGAAAAAAAGGAAAAAAAAAAAATCAACCACAGGGAAAAAAACTTGCAGCTCAAATCCAGCAACAAGCTGTCAAGTGATTTCACATGGTAATGCTGACAGCTGCCAACTTTGCTCAGAGAACTTTTTTCTGAAGATGATCCCTTTGGTTCCCGTGCTTCCATTCAGCAGTGCTGGAGACCCTGTGCGTCCTGTGCTTGTTACAGGTGACAGTTTTGACACAGTAGAGGAGGGCACATGGGTTGGTTTTGATCCACAGGTGTCAGTGCTGGCCAATAGTAGCAGCAAAGACGGCACTCTGGGAAAGCAGCTTCTTTATCTCTTTGATGGAGGAAGGAAAGAGAAAGATTTATGTGATGGGTAGATGAGTCTTTGACAGACGATTCAGCTTTTTTCGAAATACTGGAGAGATCTGCATGGAAATGAGGCAATGTTAAAGGTAATATTCAAAATGGAGAAAATAATCAAGCATGGAGTGAAGTGCTAGAGTCATGGGGTGGCTGGTATTCATGGCGAACATAATTCTCATGAATTTTGCTCATCTTCTGCCTCTCTGTTTTCCTTCTGCACCCACTGTAATTCCTCGAGGGAAGTGATTGCATTGTAATTAACATTTACCATTGCGCAGGATTTTATGCAGTGTGTGAAATGCTAGATGTGGCATTTGGTAAGGAGGTGATGGATTTCTGAAGAAACAGAAATGATACAGCATTAGTGTAAGAAATGGTTTAGCTACTTTCACTAGTTAAGTATTCTTTGTGTTTGTCATAATGCTCTTACAAATGAAAACTTAATTATTCCTCCTCTGATTGTCAGCACCAAAAGCTGTGACCTATTAGACCCAATTTCCACTATGTATGAAATATGTAGGAAAAGCCCTAACTCTCAGCTTCTCACTCCGGAGATCTTAGGGAATAAAGCTTCAAGAATTAAGGCCCCTTCGCTCCAAGATACAGATTTTTCAGGCAGAGTGAGGTTTTTGCCACTCAGTTAACACAGGGTAATGCTGTTTGCCCTGCTGCCTGGTGTGGTGTAATTGCAGCCATTTTTCAGGCTGTGCCTTCCCATGGGATGCTTAACACCCTTGAATAATATGATGAGGGAGAAGCAGAACCTAGCAGACCCAAGACACTTAAAGCTTTCCAGCTGAAAGAAAATGCAGAAAATTGCATCCAAATGCCAAGAGGAGATAACTGAGTCTGTACAGAGATGTATTTCTGATGGCTAGCACCAGTTCTCAGGTGAATGAACAATCCAGTAACGTGGTTGTGGTACAGGGTGTTGAGCCGGGAAGATGTTTTGAGTGAACTGTGATTTCAAGCTGCTTAGCATCTGCTTTGTGAGACCCAGGCAGCGGTATGAGGAGACAATGTGTAATTTTATTGTCTGTGCTGCTATATAACATTAGCCAACTTCAGCTCATGTCCATCACTTCCTCAGGGCTAGAAGTTAAACACACTGATAGTTATGGGCAACAGTAACCTTAATTTAAGACTGTATTTTGCAATACCTATTCAGCCCATCTTGAATTGCATCTCTGTGCGAAAATATAGCTAATCAGCTCATCATATTTGCATGGTGGAGAGGCATTGGAGCTTTAAAGTAAATATTTTCCATTAGCTGAGTGCTCTCATGAAAAAGAAGCTCCCATTTTCAGCATTTAAAAATTAGTGACTATACAAGTGCAGTTGAAAGCCCTTACTTTTATAAGAATTTATTTATAAAGTATGCAAAATGCCTGACTGTCTTCAAAGCAGCTGCTCCACTCTGCTGTACAAACAGTGTCCCCTATAAAGGGAAGAACAGCGAGTGTGAGTTCCCACAGTTTACTACTGATGATTCTCTTAATTACATAATTATCTATTTCTTGTCAACCAAATATTAACAATGTTAGCCGGGATTTTACAGACCTATCTTTATTCTCATTATCCTCTTAATTCAGAGTTTACTGTGGTGTCTGGAAGGCGTTGGGTTGGTAGAACAGGGGTGGGATGTCAGCTGGACCCGTGGAGGAGCTGTGCATCGTATAGGACTACAGCACGGGATCTAGGAATGCATGGATGGCCACCTCCTGCCTGCCTTGGCAATACGGGACGTACGTCTGGATGCAGGCACTGTAGGTAGAGTGTATAGGCTGTGGTGACGATGGAATCAGACCGGCCGTGGTGGGTGTGCATTGCATCCAATACCCCCTGATTTCAGCAGTCAGGTGATTTTGGTGAGAAGATCAGAGCTGAAGTTCACCGTTGAATCTAGTCCTTTGCTCTGCAAAGTGGGTGTTTGCCACATTGTTGTGGCTTACAGGGGGATAAATACATTGGATAAAAATATTATGTGGCCTGGGATAGTACAGTGATGTAACCGCAAGGATGGTTGGAGGAAAGATTTTATTTTTTTTACTTTGGGTACTTTGGAGAGTAAAATTTGAAAGCTGGTATACTCTGGTGTTGATATC
This sequence comes from Actenoides lindsayi, assembly GCA_025331215.1. Classification (NCBI taxonomy): domain Eukaryota; kingdom Metazoa; phylum Chordata; class Aves; order Coraciiformes; family Alcedinidae; genus Actenoides; species Actenoides lindsayi. Next base: position 153,014 of record WTSP01001193.1, on the reverse strand, counting down.
TCCTCCCTTTAAATGGGGAGTAATTGTATTTAGGACGCTGATAGGACACTGATGTAAAACTTGGTGCCAACATTGCTGAAATAGTGTGTTTTAGCAGCAAGATATTTGTTTGAGCCAAGGATTCAAGGTCAAAATTGGCCTTTTGAAGACCTGTGAAACCACAGGGTTGTGTTGGTGCTTTCACCAGCCCAGCTGGCAGGCAGGAGTGTCACTGCGGGGCAGAGGTGGGAGGCTGAGGCTACTTGGCAGGACAGAGCAGGCATCAAAGGAGTGCTCTAAAACAGTGATAAAAGGTGGGGGCTCAGAAGGATTAGTTTCTTCCAAGTCATGCACTTTGTTGAAAAATGGTGATGGACTTGAAGAAAGCTGTTTATTGTGACAGTGGCAGCCTATTGCTGCTGCTGCATCTCAGTGAGGCTGGTGAACCTTGGGGATGGGCACAGCACTGTGCTGCCAGGTGTCACACCAAACAGAGCCTGCAAATGTTTTGCTATATAATCAGGCGTATGAAGGTGAGGTGAAAGAAATAACTGAAAACCGCTTGGCTTTTAATCAGATAATTGGGTACCAGACTTATATTTAATTATATTTAGTATCCATATATTGGAGTTTGTATTGAATCTCTTTGGAATGATCTGGCTTTAATAATATAAATCTAATAATCTTACAGGAATAGCTAATTTGTTGAAGAAGTTGCAGCTATCCTCAGTGTGCAAAATCAAGTATATCTATTTTTTCCAGGATCAAGGGCTCCTGTTCTTTACTATTATAGTTTAGGGACATAATATATATGCTTGGATTAATAATACTGTAACACAGAGCAGACCATAGGAAGAATTAGATCTCTCAATCAAGTTCTCAGTTCCTATCTGGACATATTTAGCATATGGTCAGGATAATAAGAGCTCTCAAATGCCTCCTTGGGATTATTTAGTTAACTATGAGTCTTTTTTTTCTTTCTTCCTTTTTTTTTTTTTTTTTAATACAGTCCCTTTTTTTAAACGGGTAAAAAGGTTTATGTAACACTATTCTAAATAATTCAAAAATGTTTTATGTATGTCCAAATATAGTAACACACATTTTACATATAAAATTTTATAGCACTTAGATACTTTATATAATTTAGGCGAGAGTTTTCAACATGGAAGAGTGAAAGTAGAAATTAAAACAACAGTTGAACTACCGACCTCACCCTTAGGGCTGAGAAAAAATATTTCTGCATCATTATATCAAATCAATCTCTGTGAAATCTAGTGAGGACTGTTCCAGATTTACACACATAGGACAACTAAGTAAATGAGTGTTGCATGACTGTAGGAACGTAACAGGAAACATCTGGAGAAATGCAAGTCATTAGAAAGTGAATAAATGCAGTTTGACTTAAGTAGTCATTGCAAAGAAATTGGATAATTTCACCTTCAACCTCTGTAGCATCATCTCTCCCATTTCTTGTAGACAGACTAAATTAAAACTGTGGAGGTATTGAAATATACCTTTAGAGATTTCTTTAGACACTGTTTAAATCCTCTTACTGTCAAGAGAGGCACAGTATAGTATTTCCTTCCGAACCTTTTGCAAATGGTATTTTCTGTTAGTTATGCCTGCCAAAAGTAATTAAAATACAGCAAAAGTGAAATGCCCTCGGTAGCGCTACTCTGCCTTTTATTTTTTTTTAAAGGTGAAGGGTAAGGTTCACACTTGGCACTTGAACGCTTGCTCATTAAATAGCGATGCTCTGAGAAATCTTCATTTACTAATTACGGGCACTGAGAGTCATTGATGAAGAACCGTAAGCCTTTAAAGGCTGAGAAAGGCAACAGCAGTGTTAGATGCTCGCCAGGGTGTCCGTGTCTGCACGTGGGCATCTGTGCATCGAAGATCCAGTGTGCTCCGGAGGTGGTTGGCTCCCTGAGCTGAGACATCTCTGCCAACTAATTTGCTCATCCAGCTCACCTCTCTGCCCTGCCCTATGTCTGTCCTATTTGCAGCTAATGCAAATACCCCAGCCTAAAGTTGGGTGGGGAAGAGCAAAGGGAGGTAACTTGTATGTTTAAGGCAGACTGACCTCTTCCCATTAGATGCTCTCAAGCAGAGGGCCCATTCCCTGTAGAGAAGTGTCACAACAGACGCAGCAACTGCAATGTAGATTCTTTTATTTTTTCTAATTATTATTTCCTTAACTGCACAAACTTATTTTGTGGCATACAAGACCTACAAAACAATAAATAGTGGGGTTTTTTTTTAATTTACTTTTAAAAAATAATCTAGAAAACTAGCTATCGTATGGAGAACAAGGATGAGGAACTCAAACAACAAACTAGTCCCAGCAGCTACCAAAGCTGATGTAGGGAAGCACCACTTTCTCATGGTGCTTCCCTAAGTAGTTTCCCTTTAAATGTTTGCCAAAGGCCCCTGTGCAGAAACCTGTAAGAGAAGTGGAATATTTAAATGAACTCATCTTTGTGTCTTCACCATTTCCAATAGGAGGCAAAGAAGGGCTTTGATGTTCAGCAGAGAGGTAATGTTGGTTTTGTCTGTGCAGACTCTACAGCCTGTAGGCACGTGAATTCTTGCTTAGTGAGGTATTTTGCAGACTTGATCCAATGATTTAGCCTGTCCTTAATTTCCTTAACAAATATATTCTTTTTAAGTACAACATTTGCAGGACCCTATATTAGGAGAGACAGAATTAGAATTTCTCTTCTGTCTGTGTATTTTCAACAACTTGTCTCTGCCAAAGAGTAATTTTTTTAAAGAGGAGGTAATATGTGCCAGTTGCTTCAGACAAGCTGTTTTCACCATGGCATTCTTAGTTGTTCCCAGCCTGGCAGGTGTCAGAGTTGAATCTCTTTTTTCTGAACCTTACAGGGCACTGTGTCACATTTTCAATCAGCCTGTGTCTTCTGTGTAGGTTTGCATGGCCGGTTTGGTTGTATGCATTGTAATTGCATATGCAGTCTAGCTGTGGCTACAGGCTTACGTACATTTTACTCATATATTAAGGAAGCATTTTTGGGACAGTTATGGCTTATTTTTACATTTATAGTCACAATAATTTGCAGGTGCATCTAACATCAGAGAGCAAGATGAGATATTGTGCACTCGCATGTCTGATGAGCTGAATTCATGATAAATCAGCAGCTGTTTTTCAGAAGGATGAGGGATGTTGCACTTAGAAGAATTGACACTTCAAGTTTGTCCTACTACAGAAGTCCAAAAGAGCAGAGGAAGATGAAAAAAAAAGTCAGGTGGCATTCATCCATCTAGACTTTTATAATCTGTATACTCTTACACTCCAAGTGAGTGTTGATATATATCTGAATGGATGCAGAAGTACAGAAAACCTTTCAATAGCTAGCAGATGTGATGCAACAATCAGTAAAGCAAGGGGAAAAACCTCCCCTTGAAAAGAGCTTTATTTCTGAACATCACACAGAGTATTAAGCAGCTCTGTTTTCTAAAACTGTTCGTCTTTGCTACACAATGTGACCTCTTTTGATATCATCATGCATATTGAGGCGAAGAATCCCAAGACTTCGATAAAACAATAAGCATTGTATTTCTGGTGAAATTCAACATCTAGTTTTCATGCGAACGTAGGAAAAAGCACTGTGAGAAATGACAATGCAATTTTTTATATTAGACAGGTTTTAGGAAAGCACCGTGTTTCTTTACAAATGCCACCCCTCAAATCGAGGTGATGCACAATAGTAAATTAGTATGAAACAAAGCGAGTTTTCTGGAATTAGGTAGAAGTGTGTTGTGTAGAGGGAAGGCATTATGCACTGAGAGATGGAAGGCATTTTTTTCCTTTCACAGTGGGTTATTTCTAGCCATTTGTAGGCTGCAGTTGTTTTTCAAAAAAGCAATATGGAAATGCATAGCTGCATTCTGCTATAAAGTACCTCCGAGCAAAGATTATTAAAAACGACAGGCACATTTCTGTGTATTTGATAATGTCAAGAGCAGAAGTAGTGCCGCACATTGGTGTTACAAGATATCAGAATAATTCTCTTTTCTGCTACATCTGTAAAGTCTAATGGAAGAATGTCATTTTGGGCTTGCTTGCAAGGGTAGTTACATTGTGATTCAATGAAGCACCTTAAACTTGCTTGGCTTTAAAAGTGTCTTTCAATCCACCACTCCTGGGGACAGCACTAGTAAAGCTGTGCATTTAAGTTTTTTCCTTAAACGCTTTGCTGAATTTAGGCTTCAGAAATTAACTGTTCTCCAACAAATCACGTTCACTGCATCACCCATGTAATAGTATAGTGAGGTGATGCCATTTCATTTGGAAAGGCTTACTTAAAACGTGTTTTTCCTGAATTTGCCATGTCACTCTTTGGTGTTGCACAACTCAACTAGCTGAGCTTGACAGTAAGGGTAGCATGTTTGGAAGGGGAGACTCAAACCAGAAGATAAGGTAACTCCAGGAGTGGGTTTGAGATAGTGCTTCCTACTCTACTATGTCCCCCTCCTGCCCTGGTCATATGCCATCAGAAATGGTACTTTCTGTTGCTCACTAATTCAGTTTTTCTCTTTCAAATCATTAAGACATACCCACTTCATCTGCTAGGGCTGGCTGTGAAATTGGACTGTCACTTTGAATCTTTCTCATGCACATCTTTGTCATTGACACAGGACCCCATTTTTATAGACATCTCCTTGCCAGGCTTCCTAGGTTCCTTTCTTCTTCATTGCATTTCTTCTTTGGACCCGAGGCCATTCTCTACTCATAACATGTGCTAGCTGAGCTGATCTTACAGGAGAGGCACATGATTCTTTGGATAGTGCCTTCAAGGTTTACCAGCAGGCTGGAGCTATGTTTGAAAATTAGTTTGGAATAGTATAGGTTATAGAGTTAAAATGCCCTGTCTGTTTTTAAATAACTCCATGTGTGGACATTATCTGTATGACTGATTTTGTAAATAGCATTTACTGGAGCGAACAGATTTAATTTTAATTACCTTTCGTTTTTTTTTTCAGCTCTTCTTTATGCAACTATTTTTGGAAATGTCACCACCATTTTCCAGCAAATGTATGCCAACACCAACCGATACCATGAAATGCTGAACAATGTGAGAGATTTCCTAAAATTATATCAAGTCCCAAAAGGCCTTAGTGAAAGAGTCATGGATTATATTGTCTCAACGTGGTCCATGTCTAAAGGAATTGACACAGAGAAGGTAGGAGTATATGAGGTAACAATTTGGATAGCAACAGTTTGTGTCCATTGTGTACTTCCCTAGAAACAGGACTGTATGACATATAACTTACTAACAAATTCTTAACTGCATGCGACTCCATTATTATGTTTGTGTTTAGATTAAAAAAAAAGGATGTTTTTCAAAAAGACTGGTTTGCTGCTTTGGAAATTGGTGTTTGAAAATGTGCTTTATTTTTCATTATTGTGAATGTTTTCTGCTATCCAGTCTTATTTTGCCTAAATACTGAAGAATTTTAATGTACTTAACTATTCAAATCAATGGGATACTGGTCTTCAAGTTAGTCTGAGAACATAATTTGGTGTCTAACCTACATCATCATCATTATTATTATTATGATTATGAAAAAATCTTGGCTTCTGTGAGTTGCCACAAAATGAGTTTGATTGGCTTGGACCTTTTGCTGATGCCATATCCATCAGCATAATTAGTATATAGGATATAATGGCAGAAGATATTGATCTCCTTGAGCTAAAATATCTTGGCTAGAACGTAAGGCATTTAGCAGGGAGATAGAGAAAATGTGGCACTGCTGGCAGCCACGCAGGTTAGAAGTCCTACAGGACTTTAGCCCTCAGAAAAGACTGGTTATTTAAGTTTCTTCAAAAGCTGATTAAAGGAGAAGGTTGTCTTCAGAGTGTGATTCATCGTGTGCCAGGACAGACCAAATGAATTGTCCTCAGTGCTTCTTATTCTTCCTAGTATCTGCAGAGAGTCTGTCTAGTCTTGGATGTTTTAGAGAGGTGAAGTCACATAGGAGGATTTCCACCTGCAATACCTTGAACATAGGCAAGATATAACAATTTTAGGTCTAGATGTTTGGTCAGTGGAGACTGGCGATGCTTCTGTGGACCTGATACACATCAGCTGAAATTAGGCATTCAGGCTTCAGTTTCCATGAAAATTTCCCTCCTAAGAACTAAGGGCAAGGAAACATCATGGTAAGGAACATCGCAGATTAATATATCTCAAACTGTCAAGTGCTTGCAGAGCTTTCAAGTTCTTGTTCAGCTCAATCTATTGCATGTATGGGATGATGATGCAGCTTGTTCAGCTATGCCAAGATGAAGTCACTACACTGAAAAATTTAGGCTTACATCATGGTGATGCAACAGCAGTCACCTTATTCATCATCTGCTGTGAAATTCAGTTTACCATCACAAAACAGTTTTAGGTTACAAGGATTTTGTTTTCTTTGATTCTTGTGCTTCAGTATGCCATATTCTTTAATATGTTAACTTCTTATGCACTAATACCCTAACTTCCCAATACTGATTCATACAGTGTTAAAAGTGAGCTTTTATATTGTCAATTACTGTAAATGCATTCATTCCTGTCGTGTATACTCAAAACCATGTGAATATTCAACTTTCATTTGCATTTATCTCCTTGCAGTTAAGCCAGAATCCTGTATCATTCCACTACAGTTTCATTAGATTTTAATGATGCTTTGCAGTAAATTAGGAGAACCTATGCTTTAATTACTGAAATTTCCTTCCATAGTTTCCGCATGTCCAGTTTTATAGTTTATAAAAATGCAGTTAGAGCCATAATCTTCAACTCATGGTAAGCAGCATTCTCTGGTCTGTAAGACAGTAGTGGCTGCTTAGCTAGATAATTAATATTGCTGTAAAATCTGTGACTTAGGTTTTTAACAATTTTCCCTTGGTAAAGACTTGCCTAAACTTAGGCCTGGATCCAAAACCTATTAGAAACAGTGGAAGGATGTCAGGAACCTCTGCATCTGGACATCAGTAGTTGCATCTAATCGAACTTCCCAGAAAAGCCCATGTTACAGAAGAACAGAGACAAGATAAACGTAAGAACTTGAGCACCGGTTTGAATATTTTGGTGTTTTGTATCCCTTACAGCCTGTCAGTCTGCAAAAGCAACAGCATCAGCGGTGTGTAGTGCCTGCATTGAGCATCCCTGGGTCTCTATGAGCGTAAAGATCAGGCAGTTTGCTTTCAGCTGCAAGACCTTAGCCAAAGACAGCATTTGTTTTAGCAAAAGGGCAGAAAGCTGTGTTGTAGCCAGGCAGCTTTCCTGCCTTTATCTTCACTCGGGAAGGTGTTACAACGTGCTCCACCAAAACAAATGAGAAAATGTTGTAAATCCCAGCTGAAAAATCATAGAAACAGTGGTACAGTCCCAGAGACTAGTCATGTAGAATTAATTGTTTCTCTTGCATTGGTTCCTCCATTACCACTTCAAGCCCTTTCGTAAGACCCTCTGCATTTAAATTGAATCCATCTGTACTAAACCTGGAGCAACAGTGGATGGGATTGTACTGTATGGGCCTCCAAGGCACACAGAATCAAGTCAGATTTATTACTGTAGACACAGTGGGGCTAATGGGAGTGCACTGCAACTGCAGCTGAGCTGCTAAATCCACATAGTGCTCAAGCGCAGGTAGGGATAGGGGATTACTGCCCTGGGTCTGGAATTGCTTCTCTGTACTGCTTTGTCTGACAGCCTGGATGTTCACCTTAGGGGTTTCTTCCAGTCTAGTTTTCAAAGTTCAAGTAATGATATTCTGACCAGGGTGTTGTCTGGATATCTTTGCACCACATGATTTCCCATGCTCCTTAATTTTGACAAATTTTTCAATAAGCTTCTTATTATCTTGCAAAACACGTGTGCTCATGACACATGATAATTAGTGAGGAATTTCTGAACTTTTCAGTTTCCATCAGCTTAGACAGTTTCCATCATCTGAGGATGGCTTTCAACCTAGCATACAGTCTTACATCCTAAACTGTTCCAAATATATCTGCATTGTCACACAGGAATGTGTTTTGCCACAAATTTGTCATACGTTTCATTCAGTCACTCAGCATGTTGAAATGGCTTTGTTTTGAAATCCAAATTCAAAGAAGAAGGTTAATGTTCTAATAAAGAATGAAATTTCTTATGTGAGTATTACAGAGGGTTCCTATGGTGATAAACAGTGCTAGCAATTTGATGGAGTAAAAATAAGCACATGTGCATGTGTTTCTCTGATAACTAAGGATTTTAAATTAATATGCTTAAAATGAAAATAGAAGTTGATTACTTGAGTGGAATTACTACCACTTAACATGTGTAGATTTGTGGCATCAGATCTCCAGTACCTATCCTTGAATGACACATTCAGTGTGTAGTCCCAAAGAAGATCTTAGCTAAAACATCTAAGGATGTCCCTTAGGTGGAAACTGGAGGCAAAGTGGAAGTTAGCGTGGAGGAAGTTAAATGAAGATCTAGTCCTTGCTGCTTGTGAGAGCAAGTTGTCCCAAACAGAACTTTGTTTTAAAGCCGCAGACTGTTGTCCTTCTATGTGGAAGACTACTTGTTCTCCCACACTCAAGTGATGGTGCCTTAAGCACACAGTTTTGGCTTCCCTGTTCTCCTTGGGAATAGCTCATCTTCAAACTCTGTCTTCAAACCACAGCTCTTCAGCCTGTCTCTGAGTGTTCACAAATAAGGAATTAACAATGACACTAAAAGCATTAGCATATTTATTATTATTACTTAAGGGAAAGCAAGTGGCCTCTGATCCATAATCTTAAATCACTTAAACATGAGAGCTCTCCTCTGACAGCTGAGATGATATATGTAATACATGCACACGGACTCTTATCTCCCGGTGTAACAACATCTCAAACAAGATGGACTTTTTTTTTATGTTTAATGCTGCAGGTTTTGTGGTTATTCATCTAATAATGAGCAGAGCTAAAAACATGACAAAACTAAGAATCCTTTATATACTAAACAGTATCTCTCATCCAGCAGAACCTGTTTTTTTGAGAGAGGTAAAAAAGAGGCAGTACGTTCTCTGCATATGACCATTTTTAAGCAGCTGAAAAAATCTTTGCAGTAATAATTTGATATATGAAACATGCACTGAATTCAAATCTCTTAGTTTTTATTGGAATCTCTAGGCAGCAAATGAAAAATTTATACATATTAGCTCTGCTGTAAGAAATAGGTCATTATACATGAAAGCAGAACAACCATTAACTAACATGCAGATATCTCAAGGTCTCATCTAATGATAATGTTCTGAAATATCAGTGAAACTCAAAGATTTTTCTCTTCTTTACCTCTATGCTGTTGTATGGCTTAGGATTTGCTCAGAAAGGAATTAAAGAAATGTCTATCATGTTTTAACAGTCTATTTCTTCAGAAAAGCCATAGGTTGAAAGAGAAAAAAGGCATCTAGTCTCAACCTGAGCATCGATGGTGATTTGACTGATAGCCAATTCCACATTGCAATGACTGAAATGGAAATCATGGGAAAATAAAACAATATTAACACTATTCACTGCTGGCCCACTAAGTTTGCATACAGAGGAGATGGGTTTATGGTAAATAGGCACAGGTTGTAACTTTATTAAACATTAATCTACAGAAGGACAGTGCAGATTAGTCGTGTTTGCTGTTAATAAGGTCTTCAAGAGCTGTAGTAATAATTAGTGGTAGCCTGAGATGAATAGGGGAATCAGGCTGCCATTCCTATGGTGTCCCATCACATAGAGGTGTCTGTAAGTGCTGGCTGGATTTCCCCCTCATGGATGACCGAGGTAGAAGGCTTCCAAGCTTCGTGGCCAAAGAGAACTTCTACAGAATTAGGTGTGACAGCTGTACAATTCCCTGCTGAAGAGGGAAGGTAAAAATCGTTTGGACAAGTATTTTTGTTTCGTTGTAGAGGCGGGGTTGTTGGTCGTTCCTTGCAGATCGGGACGAGGTGAACAAGAAGTCTTCCCTCGCCTCACAGAGCTGAGCTAGGACCAGGTACAGTTGCAATCCACGGTTCTTTGGAGAGCGGGATGCAGGAGAGACGCTCAGGGTCTCACTGTCCTTCACACGGGTCCAAGAGCGGGGCCTGTGTACCAGTGGGGCTTTCTGTTTCACCTTTATGGATGGTATGGATTATTTACTTCCTGTATGCACTGTGCATAGCCAGGAAAGATTATCCACAAGTATCTCTGCCTCTTGGATGTGTTCATCTTGGGACTGATACAGATTAAACTATGAACCTGACATGCTTGAGGAAGTGCCAGGGCTATGGAGCAGCTCATGAGCTTATTTCCTGGTGGAATAAGTACCCAAGTAGATGGGTTGGGCATTTTCCTGAGCACTGTCACCAAGGGGATAGAGCTCATAGAGGAGCTGTCAGTTTCAGAGACCACATCTAGGGGAAGGTCTTCTCCACATCTGTTTTCTTAATGCTTTCACCCTTGAATGTCTTTACATAATGCTGCATGTTAGAAAATAAAACCACCTCCAGAAGAAGCACAAAATAAAATAATCGTTGATCGACTTCGTTCTTCAAAGGGTGACCTTTGCCAGAAGCTGTCACTCCATAAAATGTTCTGACTCAAGAGATTCTTTGATGTATGCCGTATTCTTTCTGATGTTTGTTTTTCTTTCTTTTATCTAAAAAGTTGGTTTTTTAACGATAGAAGTCCCTATAGTCTGCTATACTTTGCCCCATTAGAAGGTCATGTAACAATTGTGCTTGGGATAGATATACAAAAACTGGAAACAATAAAATCTTTAACTAACTGTACCACCCTTAGGCAACCTGGCGTCTGCTACTTTGGGTCATCAGTGAATGTTATTAGTATGTCACACTTTTCAGTGCGTTAGACAAACCAGCAGTCCCTGTGCTGGTAACCACTTGATTCTTTAAACATCACACGGTGATGTCTCGCATCATCCCCTGTTTTCCAGCCCCTTGGCCAGATTCTGTCTGTGATGACTATTCTGAATTTAATGTAATCTAGAGTCAGTTTCTAGAGAATGTCTGTAACATTTGTTAGTTAAAAAATAGTTGATTTTGTTATTATACCACTAAATCTAACCATTTTGATCATTGGTTTAGCTCATGTATTTTTGATAAGAAAAGAAGTCAAGCTCAGCTTACTAGATTTGATTTTCAGATCTCAATTTCTGAGCATTTCAATCGAAGCGACCTTGATTTTCGTGCAATTAAAACAGCACACCATTGCTCCTGAAATTCAGTTCTTAGTGCCAAGATATTCAGTGATGTATTAAAGATTACCCTAATGTCTGCAGGGTTAATTACTACTCAGTTCCATACATCACCTCTGAGTTACTTACAAAATTACCTGATTATTACAGGAAAATGCTTTGTGATTTGCCAATGAGCTGTTTTCTTACCTTTGTATCTTTGGCCTCCATCCAGTGTCAAATGTAGCACTTTTAGCCCGATCTGCAAGAGAATTCAACACTCAAATGAGCCAAATCCTTCTTAAAAGCTGAATAACTTGGTCAAGTGCCTAGAGGGTGTTGTGGGGTTTTTTTGCAAATAACAGACCTTGATTATTACTGCTGAATACGTCTGAAAACCTAGAGTGGCCTTTCTCCACAAAATAAAAAGAGCCTTCTATGGCCCGTAACTAGTTAGAAGGTGGCAGAGGTTATTTTATTTCTTGTCAAAGCTGACATTTTTTAGTATCTCCAATAATTGTTGTTGTTGTTCATTTAGGAAACGGACCATGTTACCCCACCACTAAGACTGCCTAAGCTCTTTGCTTGAATATCAGTCAATATATCCCCTGGTTACAGCCTCAAGAAAGTGAGAATCCTGTGTGCTGAAAGAGAGTTGCAGATACTGTTCATGAATCGCCAGCCTCTGCCCTCTTTTTGTTAACAAGTCTTAACAGATTCTGTAATGTTTGCTAAGCCGTCCTGTGGCTGGGGAAGACTTTTCAAAAAATACTTAAACCTGTCCTAAAAGATATTGTTTGGACACGTTCTTCATCTGTACAGTTTTTGTTTCGATTCAGTTGATTTTCTTTGAGTTCTTTATAATCTCTGCTCCCCATAGAGTACTTCGAGCTGTTCGAGGGGCTTATCTTAAACTGCCTGAGCATGCTGAAGAAATGGATGGGAGAAGGAAAAAAAGTGAAATGGAACCTCCTTGGGAATTGTATTCCCCCTTAGAGAACTCGAGCTGAAAAGATAGTGAGGTGTGTCGTGCCAATTCCCTGTAAATCTTCCAGAGCTAGTCACTGCCTTTCCCAATCTCTAGCAGCAACCACAAGCTTGTCACTCACCACCAGCATTTTACATATGCCATAGAGTGCTCTAGAGGTAACAGTGGTGTTGAATCTCTGCATTGGGTGCTGTTTTGTTGGGGTATGTATCAACTGGGTGCCAGATCACGATGGCAGAGCTCAGCAGTTGTCTTATACTGACTTTGAAGAGGTTTAATTTTCTGTGCAGAGAAGGGAAATGTTACATCTTTTTCTGTGCTTTACTTTTTTCCTCTCTCAGCTTCTTAGTGGTTCAGGTCTTTGTGGATACGTGTGTAGTGTTCATGTGTGGCTTGGAGTCTTGCTCCTTTTCTGGTAGAAACACAGCTGATACAACCACAAAGATTTTCCTCTGGTAGAATTTGTCTTTCTCCTCTGATTTTGCATTGAAATGTAGCAGGTTCTGTTCTTTCATGCTGCTTGGATGCATATGGGAAAGCTGACTGCAAAGTCTGTGGCGACAGATTTATTACAGAGCAACTTGTGTAGCAGCACAGCATCTGGTCCCTGCAGACTGCGTGCTCCAAGTTGTGTGCTCCAAAACCATCAGTTAGTGAAGCATTGCAGTCAGCAACCTTAATATCCTGCCTTGCTTATAAACTACAGGTTTCACTAAGAAAGGTCTTGAAATCTCTAAGGAAATTTCCTCTTCAGAAAATTGTCTTGGTGGTTTTTCATGTGCTGCTGAAAGAATATACAGGCTAGAACAAATGCCCCAGCTGAACTTTGGTTCTACTAACATGAAGTGTTGGAGGCATTTCCTAACAGTGAAACAGTGGTTTGAGCATTACAGGATATCCTCTCCTTTAAATTGAATTTCTCTTTTACACCCACGTGTGTGCATTTGTACACCATATAGGCTCACATACAATCATGTTGCTACGAGTTTGTGTCTTTTTAGTTGCATACTGCCTTAAAAATGATGAGATCTCAGTAAGAGCATTTCAGAATAAGAAGGTCAAAGTCTTGTATTATCAGTAAGGGATCATTTTCAGTAGAATATTTGTCTGAATTTGAAGTGCTCATTTTCTCGTTTTCTACACATAGGGTCTTTGGACTGTTTATCATTAGCTTCCAAATGCTTCTGTGTGATCCTGTCTTCTTTGGAAGCAGAAAAATTACTACATACTATATCTGTGCCATCAACAGCGCCTTTCTTCAGTACAACTAATAGAGAAGGTAGTGGAATCTGTGAGACTCCTGAATTCATGACATTGGTATTTGTAAACACAAAAAGAAGTGCAGCAAAGTCAGGTTGGAGCTCACACTCACAAATCCTGTGCTTGGAGCATAACAGTAAACACACAGATGAATATTGAGATTGTCTATCTTTGATTTTTTTATTTTTTTTTCCCCTCTGTATGTCTACATTTATCTTTATTAGTCAAAGCCCCTTTGCCAAATCTTTTAAGTATTTCTTTTAGTTGTCATCTGTTGCATTCTCTCTTCTCAGTACTTGCAGTGTAGCAGACAAGAAAACTGAAATAAAGAATATTGGTTCCTGGCTAACTCTTGGATCATTACTCATTTACTGTTCTGCTAGTTGATAAGTGATATCTCTATGCAGTAATATGTCATTAGGAGAGTCACTTTATCATGACATCAGAAAAATTCTTGTATTATGCTTTCTAAGACTGGCTTTCTCTGTGCAATGGAATTTTTTTCTGTCCCTTCATATTATGGTGTGTGATGATAGATATGTTTGTTGTGTTGATAAAAGAGTAATGCTTTGAGTGCTCACTTTTAATACTCTGTATTTAACTGTATTTGTGAGGAAACACTATGCTGCTTTGCATCCAAGTGGCTCTTATTCTTGAGGGACGCAATTAATTTACACTCCAAAAAAGAAAGAGTCCTGGAACATCTCCAGATCTTAGAGTAACAACCTCTGCAATAGTTTAACCATTTTGTCCTGAAGTTTGAAAGCTTAAAAGATAAAATTTTGAAATCAGTCATGTATGAATATACACACATTTTTCTTAAGGGCAGAGTTTGAGAATTCATAGATCATGGCCTTGTTAAGTCAAAAGCACTTACATTACTGAAAGTATTAAAGGGATATAAAAAACTTCTAAACATGATTTAGGACCAAGAGTAGATAAAAATATTAAAAATCATCAATTCTGATTCAAAAAGAAAGCCAAATTTTTCATTTAATTACTATTGAGAAGAAGAAAGATGGCATGTTTCTGTTTTATTATAATAAAGACGAGCTTTCTGTTTGATACAGAAGTAGGGCTGAGGTGCAACAGTCACTCTCAGAAGTTGGGTTTTTTTAATTTTTTTTTTTAACTAAGATGTGACTATATTTCTAGTGGTAAATGGAATGACTCGGGTAAGTATAAGTTTGTAAAATGGACATTTGCCCCTAATGAAATTATGGAAATGTGATATGGGATATGGTCAACATTGACTAAGACAAGACATTATTACTAATGCAAATGATGGTTTATGGAGAATATGTCTTGTCAAATGTATTTATTAATAATTTTTGTGATAAAACAGGCTTATGCAGGGTATTTTAATGTGTTCTGTACATCATTTTGTTGCAGAAAAATAACATTAAGCCAAACCGACTTATTCTGTGTTAAATCAAATATAACCTAATTATCTGATAGATCTGGGAAGGTGGTTGTAAGTTGAGAGAACCTCATGTTATGGAAAAGTTTCCAGAGAGATACTGTGTTTCATAGTGATAGGAACAAGAAACGTCATCTCTGTTGTTTATTCAAGATGAGATCGAGAGATGACAGGTCATATTCTATAAAAACCTACACGTGGACAAGATTTCCAGTGATTGCAGGTTTTTTTATCTGAGTAACATGATAAGAACTGCTGACTATTGGCTGAAAATTAAAAAAAAATCAGTTGAGAAACAGGCTATTTTTTAAAAGAGAGAGTAGCTGTCCTCTGGAACAACTACCTTGTATCATTGAAAACATTAAATCAAGGCCTTCTAGGCTATAATTTTACCAGGTATTCTGGGATTGATAGGAAAATTATGGGTACAAGAGGCTGGTGGAGATGGTTGCACTAAACCCTTCTAGCCTCAGACTTTCATAGTACAGAGGGTAGGAGAATAACTCCCACTTCACCTCTTTGTGTTCATTGTATCTTTGACTGCAAAGGAACTTCAGTCTATTGAAATAAGGAAGGGATTAAAGTTTATTATTAAACTAGAAATTGTTTGCTGTATTCCCATGCTGTGCTTTAGGACCTTCAGTAACACTTTACAGTAATATGGTTTTTACCTCTTCTGCATTAAACAGAAATGAAAATCGTGGCTTTACTTGAATATTAACATGACCATTTTCCTCAAAGCTTAGTCAGGGTTACCAAAGTCCCTGTCTCTCACACTGTCTGTAGAGCAAGCTGCCAGATTCATTCCATACAATGAGAAATTAATCACTATTATTGATCTGCAGTCTTCTTTATATGTGACTTCCAGAATGCTCTTAATTTCATGCTCTTTTCTATTATTTATCCTAGGCAAACTTTAGAAAGTTTTACATGCTTCTCAGTGTAATTGGGTACCAGGCAGTTTAGGGTCACGAGGACGTGTGTTTAGGAGGATATGCAAATATTAAACACAGAGTTTACAAACTTAAGAAGACCCACAGTTTTTCACTTTCTTTCTTCAGGTGTATTTGTGTTACTATTTCAGTAGGGAAAGTCTTTTAAGGTAAGAAATTAATTGAAGGTCTTATTTAATCAAGCTGCTACGAAGACATCTTCATGTTCACAGGACAGTTTTTCATTCACCTTTACTTTACATTTCATAAGGTTTCATAATACTTTCTTTTTGCTCTAATCTCAGACTCTTTGGATTTTCTAGTCTGTAAGCCCTCCAGGGCAGGTTACTTGTTATATGTCTGTATGGCACTGAAACTAAACCCTAGGTGTGTTCGGATACGCATCGGTAAGTGGTCATCTACCTCAAGACTTTTGAAGACTAGATTTTCTGAATGTGAGCAAAATGTGGTGTTTTCTATTGTGAACGTTCTGTCTTTGCATGTCTTCAAGCTCCTTCAGCTCTGAGCATCCGTTCTGTGCTCCTGCAGGGATTGAGCGTAGCTGCGGGTGGATAGTCTGGGCACCAAGTCTGGAGGGATATCCACAAACAGGACGTAGTTCTACCACCTGCAATTCTGGAAAATCAGCATGAGAACTGTTAGGAATGAGAATGGTGTAACAGAATAGTCCCTTCTTCCACATCACCACATTCAGCTGCAGTGAAAGCAATAGACGGGTAGAAAAAGACTACCCCGATTCAAGATAAATCTCCCGCCAGCAGCTTTATGAAATAACTGGATGGATTGATCTTAAGATCCACCCATTCAGCTGTTTCATAAAGTGCGCGCTGGCCCTGTGTCATATTCCCAGCTGATTATTTTTCATCTTTCTTTTATTCAGGTTCTCTCAATTTGCCCAAAGGACATGAGAGCAGATATTTGCGTGCACCTAAACCGGAAAGTTTTTAACGAGCACCCTGCCTTCCGGCTGGCTAGCGACGGCTGCCTGCGAGCCCTGGCTGTGGAGTTTCAGACGATCCATTGCGCCCCGGGGGACCTCATCTATCACGCTGGGGAAAGCGTTGATGCTCTTTGCTTTGTGGTCTCAGGATCCCTAGAAGTCATCCAGGACGACGAGGTGGTGGCTATTTTAGGTACTGTGATCTCTACTGAAATGCTAGTGCTTTGGATATATTTGCCTTCAGCTTAGCTTCAAATATTAACTAGTCTTGCCTAACACCAGCTGGGACTACAAGAGGCTGGTGATTGTCATAAGGTGGAGATGTTGTGTCTCCAGAGATACTACTCGAGAAGCAAACCCTTCATCTTTTATGCCACTGGGAATGCTCTTTCTGCCCAGTATGCTCACTAGTCACAGTTATAGCATCTCTGAGCAGAAGAGAATGGCATCTCTGTGCTTGGCATGTTTTAAATAGCCTGGTAGAGGAAATGCACATTATTTTATATTAGTCCCTCAGGAGAATTTCCACATTAACCTTCACTGGGATTTTCATTTGGCTGTATTGTAGCCTAGAATAACACTTACAAACAGTCTCTACAAGGAGGCAAAATTGCCACTTGTAGTGAACTGCCTTTACAGAAAATAAATAGTGTGATATGACTTTGCAAAGAGAGAGGGATGCACCATCTATCCAGCCATAGTTGTGAGATGTCTGAGAAATGGGGGACCTCCAGGTTTATCACCCCATTCCCCTGCTGTGGTGTCTGGTTTGCCAGCAGTGAAAAGAGCCTAATGCAGACTCCTCACTAGCTTTTATGGGATTGGGAAAGGTCTAGCAGATGGTGGGTCTGAATGGTCAGCATGAGTGTTGGGGCAGGAATCATCCTCGGAGGCAGAACAATGCAGAGGAAGAACTGGTGTCTCTGCATGAAAACCATCCAGAGTCTGTCTTGCCTGTTTAAAATAGACCCATTTACTACAGAGCTAGGTTCTGTTGAATGGTAGTGTCCTGGGTTCTGCTTGGGTTAATCAGCAGCAGCAGCTGCTGGCCCAAGCAGTTGGGAAGAGCTGTAGCTGGGAGAGGCCACAGCCGGGATAAACAACTGAACCAGCCAAGGGGAGAGTTGGTACCATACTGAGTCGTGCCCCTGCATAAGGGTAGGGCTGGCCTAGGGTAGGGGGTTCCATTTTTCAACTTGCTTCAGTGTGACCAGAGCAGGGAAAGCTGTGATGCAGGCACATGTAGAGCCTTCCCAGTTTCTATTAGTTGCTTTGTCCATTATTTTAATAGTACTGTTGTTTTCTTCTCTTTGTGTGTTTTATTAAACTCTCCTTTTCTCAGCACCTTAGGTCTCACCTTTTCTTCACCCTCCCAATTCTACTTCCCATCCCACGTAAGGTGGGGGGAAGAGGGGAAGCAGTGGGTGAGTGGCTGCATGGTATTTAGCTGCCAGCAGAGGTTAAATGGTGACAAGTAGCTGTTTCCTTTCTCTTAAGCAGGAGTGTGGCTCTCTGAGGACAAATCCAATGGGTGATCTTGTCTTAGGGAACATCTCACACCTCAGTGAAGCTCTGTGCTGTTTCTTCCCTCTAAGGGTGCCTTCAGAGGACTCTATGGGTCCTTCTTGTATGTCATAGGGATGATTTCTCTGAGATAAGGGTTGCCCTTGGGAGTCACGCTGATATGTGGGAAGAGGGCAGACATGGGGAGTCAATACTGGTCATGCATCAAGGCAGCAGCTCCTTCCCAGCTGGCGGCAAGGGAAAGGATTGGAGAAAAGAGGAGAAACATGTTGCTGAAGGAGACTCCTGACGTACATGTACATGTCCTGCGCTGGGGTGGAACTGGGCAGTGTGCAGGTCTGTGGATGGGGCTGGTTCCCTGAGGGTGCAACTGGGGTCCTTCCAGCTGGAGACTATGAACTCAGGAAAATGCACACCCATGCTCTTTCAAAATGCCTGCTGCAGCTTTCTGTATCGCAGTATATCTTAAGCTTTTTAAAAAGAAAGATTTAATGTAAGAATGAATCCGTGTCTATATTCAGATGTGAAGTCATTATGATGAAAGCGTGTAAGTCTGCAATTTCCACAGTAAAATATTGCTTGTATTTCAGCTCACTGGACTTTTTTTTTTTTTTTGTTAATCTTACTGACAATATCTTATATTTGCTTAGAGCTATTTAAAAACTAAAAGCTTTAAAAGTAGCAGCATTTAAACAAATAAATGGTTTTCTGGGTATTGCAATGCTAACAATAAGTATGTAATTTGCTGAACTAGAAGCCATCACTAAATGGATTACTTGCAAAACTATTGCATTTACTAATGAATATCGTGTGTTTGGAATATTGTGTGTTACTGTCTTGGACAGTAAGGACTTTTTGTTTCTACCTTGTAGATATGGTAAATCTACTATCTCTGTTGTTCTCTGTTTGGATGGAGAGATCTTTAACCATATGTAGTTAAAGTGCATTACCTTTAATTATCAAAAGTGTCTTTGATTCCGCCATGGCTGCTGACGGGCCAGCACATGACTCAGAGCTATGTTCATTGTGTACTATAGGGATAGGCAGAATGTGTAAATGTAACTTAAAGTAAGATAACCTGCTTCCTCCAGTCATAGAGAACACTGAAGACATTTTTTTCATGCTCTGACAGATTATTTAACAGAATAGTGAACTGAGTAATTACGAGATGTGGTATCCTAAAAATTCACTTGTGGAAGAAAATCTCTCCCAGATGTAGATGCAGAGACATTTATGGTGACAGCTGTGGCACCTGAAATAGTGACTGCAGGTCAGATGGTGAACATATTCTTTATCTATTTGTCCTGCCTTGAAAAGCTCAAGCATGAGGAAAGTGAAATCTGCCTAAGGGGGAGACCAGCTTGAAGAACCTCTGCCTAACATGAAAACCTGTAGCTTGTTTTGAGTACTCCAAGCATCTGCTGTCACACTGTGCTTCCTAGGGAAAGTCATCTTATGGGGTTGTACAACCAGT
Source organism: Actenoides lindsayi (assembly GCA_025331215.1). Lineage (NCBI taxonomy): Eukaryota > Metazoa > Chordata > Aves > Coraciiformes > Alcedinidae > Actenoides > Actenoides lindsayi. Next base: position 133,275 of record WTSP01001193.1, on the reverse strand, counting down.
CTGTCCACCTTCTGTACACCCCAGCAGCAACGCAGAATGGAAGTGTGATAAGTATCCTTTGAAAACTTGTCCCCATTAACTTCCTCTGTGGGAGCAGGAGCATGGCAGGACATGCTGTCTGCCAGTCTCTGGTCCTTGCAGAGCCACCCCTTCCTAAGTTTTCTTTGGAACTGGTACTTTGCAGTTACTGCCTTAATAGTGTAGTGTTATTTAATATAGTAGTGTTATTTATCTTGATTAAAGAGAGATTAAAGATTCCTTACCATGCTCACCCGCAGATGGACTTTTTTAGTGTGTTCTTAAAGTGGAATATCCTAGAACAGTGAATCAGATAGGGACACCAGAACAGATTAAGATGATGCATCTTCCATCTCTCACATTTGTGCTTCTGTCTGAAGTGCAGGGCTATGTCCTTCCTCAGGTCCCAGCATGAATTACTCCATGATGTTGCTGCTTTTTCCCATTTTTCATCTTCCCTTATAACATTCCCCTCCCTCACAGCCACAGTGATTTAGCACATCCCGCCTCCCTGCCTGCCTCAGAAGACTTGGCAGCCCGTCCAGATACTTTCTGTGGGCTCCCATGTGGAGACAACCATACTTTTGTTCAGCAGCAGTTTTCCTGACTCAACAGCCCCAGCTTTAACAGTTCTTGTGTTTGAAAGCAGGTGAAACCTAGTGATTGACAGCACAACTTGCAGCACCATGACATTTTATTCTCCAATGGTTAGTTCTGTTCTCATTTGTGCATCATTAAATGCCCAGCTGCTGCAGTAATCAGCATTACAGAAATTGGTACAGTAAGAGAGTGAACACAATTGTAGATCTGCTGTTTATAGGACTCCTTTAATGAAGAAACCCAGGTGCCCTATTACATTCCCCTCATTAGGCCTCTCCATTCCTTGAGGACAGTTGAGGAATGCTTGTACTGACTGCTGCTGTAGCAGAGAGCACACTGTATGCAGAGCTGCTGTGATAGGGTGCTGCTTCACTGGAGAAAGCAAGATCCAGTCATTTTAGCATAAATCATCTACATTTGCCAGGATAATGGAAAAGGGCAAAGATCTCTATCAAAACTTTCCTGGCAAGAGAGGTGACCCTGAGAAGGCACATCAGTAATTTCCCATGGTTTCAAGCAGGAGTAAACAATTTAACTGCCATTGCTCTGCATGGGGAGGTGTTACCAGTGGAGAAGTCTCAGGAAGCACCAGGCATTTGAAGTCGCCCAGGCTAATGAACTGAGGCATCTGCTAGTAGAGGGCACCTAACAATTCACCCTGCCCCAATTAACCTGGATTTACTACTGGCAAGGAGTTTCATGTAAGTGGTGATGCCAACCAAGTGTCTGTGGAAGCTGCTTTCCAGCTCCTGCTGTTTGCACGGCTGACTATGTAAGTTGTACAGTAACTTAAACCATGCAGATTGATCAACAAGGTTTAAAGAAGTCATTTGCCAGCAGAAAAATGACGACTCACCATGTTCAAATGTTAATTGTAGAAAATGATCAAAAATATTGTTCAAATTGCATGGCAATAAAAGTATATTGAGCAGTGAAGTCCTAGTGGAGGCTGCTATTCAATTTTGATAGTCAAGCCAGAACAAATATAGATTTAATAGCTCACGTTTCAGCCCCACTTAGAGTCCTGATCCCATATTATTCAATTAAGTTTTTATTTGCCTTTACGTGTTGCATGTTAATTCTCAGCATGTTCTGCATATAGTCCCAGAGAACCTGTTGTTTATTGGATTTATTGGTTTTAGGCAAGCCAGAATTTCAGTTATTAAAGGTCTGCTTCCTTAATTATTTCCAAATGTTTGGTCTGTGAAGGGGATATTACACAGTATTAAAGCAGTTAGAGCAAGAGTGCAAGTGGCATGTCTTGAATTTGACAGCTGAAAACAGGGATGAGTCTTTCTACTCTTAATCTTACATGTGTTTGGAGGTCAAAGATTAAATCTCCTGCCAAATCACACAGAGGACATTTCTTTAGAGGTCGAGCAAGTGGTGAGCAGGAGACCTAGGCACTAGATCCACAGGCATTAGTAGTTTGGTGTTTGGGATCCATGTATCAACAGTTTGAATTTCCTTGGTGTTACACAGCTGGGCATATGCTTTATGCAGGACAAGACTGACTGTGTGAGATATACTGTATGACATGGAAAACTGCCAGCCCAATTCAATGTCATAGCATTAGTAGTTAATTCTGTGATTTTAATTAGTTTAATTGCAGTTTGAGTTTCTTCTCAAATGGAATGAAGGTGACAGAGTTTGCCCCTATGTCAGATCAGCTCTTGATATTTTATACTGAATTTTTTTTTCTTTTTCATCTAAAAGTAAAGCAAGGCAAAGTAATTGTGAGTTTCCCCAGATTAGTAACATGCATCTGGTAGCAATTTACCAAACAGCCCGTGTCCTATTTCTTCTATAGGAAAAGTCCCTTTTGTTTCAATGAGTTAAAGCTCTAAATTAACTAAGAGGAAAATTATTCATAAGGGAAAGGGCTGGGGTTTTTTTTCAGCTAGCAGGACTGCAGTAATTAAGGTTGTTTTTTAAGTGCTGAATCTCAAAGTATTTTGCAAAATCCTTGAAGGATTATCTGAGAACCAATGTGACGTGCTGCTCTGCACTGCGCGGTTCTGAAGCATGTGCCTTGGAATAAGTCATATCTTGCAGGTCTGGGTTGGCACATATAGTACCATGTAAGATACAGTCCTACTGATGCTTGTTCAACAGTGTTATTAGTTCTTACTGACAGAGTTGAAGGGAGAATTCAATTTTGCACATTATTTTGTAAATTTAAATTTTTTCCTTCTCTATCTGTGTGATAGTTAACTATAATAAGAAGCATCAATCTTAATTTAGTGTCAGCTGGTGTGTTAGAAATGTGATCTGCAGCCTCCAATGTCAGAAAGATTCCTTTCACTGAACTGAAATGTTTTTGAATTAGACCTGCATGCTTCACTGCCAAACCCAGGAAATCAAAAGTCTTGGCAGCGCAAGAAAAGGAAAATTATTTTAAAATCATGTGATACATTTCTTTTAAAATCGGACTAAGAGTTTGAGGCAATCTGATTTGCCTTATGAGTTTTGAAGATGGTAGGAATGGGCATGCTTTCAAGTTTATTTCCTCAGTCGGGAAGGATAGAGACTTATTTCTGTATAAAATCCAAATGGAGATATCCTGTCTCCAGGAGCTTGCGCTTCTAGAAAAATATAAAGTGCTATGAGACTCGCACTAAAAATGAGAGAGGTGAGGGGAGACTATCTGTATAGACCCTTTGCTTTTCTTGCAGCCGTCCTGAACGCTGGAAGAAAGTGAAATTTCTTTTGTGTTTGCAGATGGAGAAGGTTGCAGTGTGTTGAATAATGCAAAGTACCTTTGCCAGCGTGGACTTGGATCTTTGGCACAGTCTCTTGTTATTGTTTCTTTACTGACTGTTTTGACAATCTTTCAAATGCTAGAAATGCTGTTTTCTCCCATCATTCTGCCCTTTCATATGTTAATGTGCAGTCCTGTAGAGCTGGATTTCTGACTGGTCAGTGCTCAGCACTGGCCTGATTTTCAGGGGAGGTTTGGCCCTTCTGGATGGCCCGGAAAAGGCTGAATTATGGCTAAAACATTCCCAGAGGTGAGGAGACCTCTCTCACAGTGTAGCAGTCATCTCTACACATCATAAGCTGTGCTTACAGCAAGTAATAATGTCCCAGGTGGCAAGAGGCAGCTGATGAATTTGAACCACTACATCATCCCCATCTTCTCCAGATTCCCTCTTCAGACATAAACAGCTGTATCAGCTAAGTCCAGAAATCCAGCCAACCCAGTAGCCTGTCTCCAAAAATGGCCAATAGCAGATGTGCAGCTGAAAGTAGGAAACTCCACTTCTGTGCATGCTGCCATCACGTCATGGCTACGGGTACCTGAGCTGATTAGATGAACATTTTCTCTGCGTGTAAAAAGGGTGATTTTTGTTGCAGAATCAGTAAAAGTATATAGTTTTACATCCTTTGCTTTTCATAAGGAACAGAAGATTTGAGGATATTATGATGGAAAGCCTACATTATTCATCACATCTGGCTTTGGCTGCTGTGACTGATGGGACTTTGGAGATGTTTTAAAATAGGGGGAAGGGTAGATGGCCTATTAGCTAAGACTGTACAGCATAGAAGAACATCTTATCACCTTAAAGAACAAGGCTTGGTCCATTTTATGTGTTTTTGCCTCAGTGCTGTTTTCCACCAAGAATTTATACTTTCACTGCCTGCCCAAACTTTCTCCCAAAGGCCCCATCAAGTTCTCAAGTCTACTTGGATATTTCTTAGCTCAATATCTGTCCCCATGTGGAGAAGGATAAATCTTTCCTTATATGGGTTCTGAGGTGCTGTTTAACAAGAGTCTTTCCACTCTTGAGTCCAAGGGCTTTTTCATTCCCTTTACAAACTGCTGGGGAATTTCATAAGGCCCTTAAGTTTTTTTTTCTCTGTCTGAAAGGTCCAGGAGTGAGCTCCATGCTAGAAATTAGCAAGTCAGTCTGTGTTGCAAGGCTGCAGAGAGCATCTACACCCCACCCATTCTATATGGGAGTGTTATATTATAAAAGATAAAATAGTGTATAGAAATATCATTATCTATTACATAGTTACATATCATGTGATTGTCTCTAAATATATTTATAAAAACATGCAGTAATATATATATATGTATATTTTATGTACAGGCATATGTACATAGGACACCAGCAAATTTTTATCCATATTTAGGATGACATCAGTGTAGCTATTCCGGCAAAAATAAGGCCTGTCACCAGCACCGTGCACGTGTCCTCCTTGTTTCCATGGTTCTTTCAGTCCCCAAATCCATACATCCATGTTCCTGCCAACTTTAATCCAGCAGTATTCAAATCCTGACTCTCCTCTTCCCTTTCCTCATACCAAGAGCAAGATGTATGCAAGCAGTTCCCACTCTAACTTACAGTGTTCCTTATTTCAGCGATGCTTTGGGCACTGTGAGAGCAGGGGCAGGAGGACTGACTAGGGCTTTGCGTCCATTTGGGAAGAGTATTAAGACTTCTCAGGTTTAGTGCAGTGCAGATTTGGGAGGTAAAATGCTGGGTGGGACCTCAAGAAATCTCTAGAGAGAGGTCTTGAAAAGTCTGAAGGTTTTATCAGCCCAGCCCTGTGCTTTCCCTGGAAGTTTGCACATGTCGTGCCACGGTACAATGTATACCTCCCTCTGAGTTGCTGGTGTTACAGACCTACCAGTTACATTTTCTGTTGCAACTCTGAAAGATTTGGTTGGTTTTTTGTTGGTTTTTTTTTCATTTAGTTGCACTGTGTAAAATTAAACTTTGGTGAATAATTGCTGCTCTCTACCCAGTGAACTACAGTTAATAGGGATGAAGTATAGTACATTAATCTCTGTATTTATGAGAAAAGACGTGTTGTTTTGGAGAATCTGGTTGGTTTTGTTTTCATTCAGTACATTCCTGAGCACATTTATAACAGGCAAACAAGACTTAGAAGTTGGTTTGGGAAATGTCAAATCCAAGAACACTTAAACACTTTCAAGATTTTATGCTTTCTGAAGAGAATAAGCCACAGTGTAAGAGGACTTAGAGCTTCAGCATTAAAATCCATTGACTGATGGCTCATGGAAGGGTGAATAGGTTCAGCTCGTCACGTCCCAGCCTTTCTGAGGGACCTAGTGCAGTTCCCTGCCTCACTGAACTGAAGGCAATGAGAAGATCTTCTCAAGTTTATGAATGGTGATTTATCTCTGGTTTGGGTGCACATTCTGTAACACACCATCATGCATTCTGAGTGAGCATCCACTGCTTTCAACCTCTTGGTTGAAAAACTAGCTATATACTACTATATTAACTGTGCATTACCTTAAAGTTGGAAAGAAAACAAGTATTTTGCTCACATTTCAGTGGTAAAATCCTAATAGTGCCTGTTACTGAATTCTGTCTTTTTAACTGCATTCTGCAGCCACTGAAAGCAGGACTCCATTCTGTCCCATGTCCACCTCAGAGAGCAAATCCATTAAGCAATTTTGTGCATTTCAGAAATGGTCTGTTTCCTATAAATTATGTAACTGTGCTGAGTATGTCTACCTAAGTATATCTGTAGTGATAGAGGAGTCAACAAGGAGAGGTGCTGTGCTGGGCTTAGTTCTCACCAACAAGGAGGGCCTGCTGGAGAATGTGAACACAAGGGCAGGAGGTGAAAGGACAAGGGGTAATGGTTTTAAACTGAAAGAGGATAGATTTAGATTAGATGTAAGAAAAGCTCTTCACTGTGAGGTTGGTGAGACACTGGAACAGGTTGCCCAGGGATGTTGTGGGTACCCCATCCCTGCAAGTCCTCAAGATCAGATTGTATGGGTCTTTGAGTGACCTGATCTAGTGGAAGGTATCCCCCCCCCCTTGTCAGGGGGGGTTGGAACTAGATGATCTTTAAGGTTACTTCCAATTCAAACCATTCTGTGACACTGTGAAACTAGGATTTGAAGTGTGGGTTCAAGAACTGTGGGAACAAGGACAATTAACTGCAAAGGGTAATTTCAAAACACTACATGAGATAAATGATAGGAAGTGCTTTGTGATAGAAAACACTTTAAAGCAACTTGTTTTATAAATTACACCAGATATATTATGTATTGTAGTTAATTATATCAAAATATGTAGAATTAAAAACAGTTCAATGAGAATGCAGTTATAACTTTCTAAGGGATGATTCTGCTGTGGAGACTTTTGTTAGAAAATAAAAGGAAAGAAATGAAGATACAGACTTGCACATTTTATTTTACTGTGTGTGAAAAATATTAATGTATTTTTACTGGATACAATACCTAAAGCAGAAATGGAAATAAAGAAGTAGAGCCTCTGACCCCAAAAAGTAATAAGGCTGGATAAATTATTACTCTGGTCTGTGTTCCCAAAATAGAGTTGAGTGAAATGTTACAAGTTCTTAAAAGGAGAAATATTAAAAAGTATTACCTTTGTTATCCCGGAACTATAAAATCACTAACCTTCACCAAGGGGCTTCTTGAGGTACCTGAAATCAATAGCAATACCACCACTGACTGACTGATTTTAGTTTCCTTCTCCTAACTGCCAAAATAAAGATCTTGGATATCACGGGGGTCTGAAACAAAAAATACCTATTGTACCATGGTTTATGCTTCAGGATTGGAAGTGTCAGCCACAAACTGGACACCGTGGCCCTTGCCCAACCTCTGTTTGACAAGCAGCTGGGCAGCAAGAGGCAGCTTTTGGCTGCTTCAGTGGGCTTTCTGTTGCTGTCACTGCTTCTTCTCAGAGCAACCATAGGGTCCAAACCTGAAAGTATATCTATAGTCTGCATCAATGCTGGTGTTTTGGTTGGGTCAGGAGTGTGATTTTTGAATCTGATATCCTGATCCTCCTGACTTACCCTGCTTCGGTGTCAGGCATGGCTGTCTGAAGGTGTGACATTCCTTGCAGAAGAAAGGAAGCTGGGATGTGCACTTCCATGCACTTCCACTCCTTGGAGCTCCATGGAACTGGACTACAGCTAGTCCTAAGACCTCAAAATGTGCAGGTCCTAAGCATTAGCTGTTCTGCTACACTGCCTACCAATGTAGAAATAGCCTTCAGGGGTAATTTTCATGTCTGGTTGAAGTTATTAAATACAAGCAGGTGTCTTAAGGTGTCAAACCCGTTCTAACTCAGCAAATATTTAAATACAGACTTAAGCTTAAGCCTCTACTTAAGTGGACATGTTAGGGTTTAGTAACTGGATTTCTAGATGTTTTTACAATTTAGAGATGGTTATTTAGAGGTTAAAAGTCTTAGGGAGGTTTTTGGTAGGTTTTTCAGAAAGAGGGCTGCAACTCACGCTGACTTAAATATGTTTAAACATCCTTTAAAATGTGGTCCTTGGGCTCTGGGAGTTGGCTCTTGCAACACACTGTAAAGCCATGGTGATGTAGGAACCTAAATGCCATAGGCTTTTGGTAAGAGCAGGACTCCTAAGTCACTTAGGAATGGACCGTCAGAAATATTCAATCACCTGAACATTAGTTACGTGCTTATTATATTCAGGAGCCTTTGAAAAATCCACTACCTGCATCTTCAGCTACAAGGAGACCTTTCCAATCTGGCTTTTATGCTTTGTGACACTTCACAGAGCAATCTATAAATACCTTCAAAACCTGGGGCTGCTGCTGAGGATACTCAAGTACCTCAAATACTTTTTAACCTTATTACTTTTCTCAGTTGGGAGCTTATGTTAGAATAATTGGAAGCGTAAGAGAGTTTGGGAAGAAATCATTTGTCTGCTGAAGAAAATTGCATAAGCGTTACCTTTTAACAAGTTTGTCCTGCTGTTTTTCAGGTAAAGGCGATGTGTTTGGTGATATCTTCTGGAAGGAAACCAGTCTGGCCCACGCGTGCGCCAATGTACGGGCCCTGACATACTGCGATTTGCATATTATTAAACGAGAAGCCTTGCTTAAAGTGTTGGACTTTTATACTGCTTTTGCAAACTCGTTCTCAAGGAATCTCACGCTCACCTGCAATTTGAGGAAACGGGTAAGGCAACAGCTCTTGTTTTCCCCTTTCTCTCACCAAGAGATTGCACGCTTTTGCAGACGGTTGGCAGTGTTTAATAACCCCCAATTTACTCTTGATGTTTTAAGGTCATTGCAGATTAACTGGCCTTTCAATAAATGTTGTTGCTGTTTGTTAATGATGGCCCAATAGAAGTTGCCCGTTAAGATTTGCAGCTCTGAGAAGCAGTCCTAGCAGGGCGATATATGAATTACATTTCTTCTCCTTTTCTTCATGGGTGCTGTTTTTTGGCTTCTTTCCCCGTTGCATAATGTATAAAGTTATTTTCTAGTCTGTCTAGACTCCTCAGAGCTGTGGTTTAATCTCTCACCTACTAAGATACAGGTCGGAGGACAGTCTGATGAGTTTGTATGTTATGGACCAACTAGGAGAAATTTTACTGATGTTAAATAAATAAAATGTACTCAGCAAAAATACTGTAGTAATACCTGCTTCTTTCACTTGCATAGTTCAGAATTTTAATATGGCAAGGTTAATAAAACTTGGTAGTGATTTTACATTCACAGCTCTACTTCTTAAACCCTCCTGCTCATTTTATAATCAATCAGCAATCCTCACTGTCCATTAGTCCTTTCAAAGAACACTCCATCTAAAAATTAATTAGCTATAAGGACATATCTTGAAAACAGGTTAAGGGATTCTTTAATTCACATTGCGGCTGCAAAATTTAATCTTTATGATTTTTTTTTTTTTTTAAGATTGATGAGGGTTATATAAATTTCATTTGCATAGAGAAATTGCATAACAATGATTTATAGATTATTGAGCATTAACTGTGATCCTCTAGCTGCAGAAGCACATTTTTCTGCGGCTGTACTTTGGGCATCTCACATGATAATGTACCAAGGCTACCTTAGTATTTCACAAGACAATTTCAGCCTCTGCAGTTAACAGGAGTTCAACACAGCTAGAATTTTGCTTTTTCTAAGTCTAGTTTCTCTGTAGCCACTAGAGCACCTTACAAATGCTTCCTTCAAAGGAGGTTTAGTTTTTGGTGTATTCCTTGTGTTCATTAACATACCAAGTATGGCACAAAATACCCATGGCCAAAAGGAGATGCAGTGGGTTTACAGTCCCCCTCTGTCTGTGCTGGAGCCTGAAAGAGACAAATTATAATCAGGTTTGGTTCCAGCTTGTCAGTTTACCTCAGACTTGAAGGTTGTTAACTCTGCTTTAGACCTGAAGAAGAGCTTTGAGGCTTGAAAGCTGCTTTGGGGTTTCTAGTTTATCCCTCCTCTGTTGCCAAGATGTCCTGCAAACCTTGACTTCAGCGTTCATGTCCCACCCCCACCCCCCTTGCCATCTTGTCTACCTGAGATGTGCCACCAGCTACAGTCCTGCAGTGACAATGCTGCTCAGGAGTTGCTGGTGGGGATTTCATGGGACAAGATAATGCCATATACATTGTGCCAAAATGTATTGTTTCCTTCTTAAAACTGTGAACCTGTCACTTCAGCTGGCTTCCTGGGACTCCTTTTCCCTGCTAGCCATGACAAAGTTGTGTACAGCAGACACACATATCTATCTCATTCTGACAAGGCAATCTGCTGGAGTTCAGCTCTGTAGTCTAGGGATACATATGGGGAATAGTCTCCTACCTGGGTTTTCATGGGTTTTCTTCTCCCTCATACACCTTTTTTAAGGAAGATTGGTTCCCCTGTAGCGCCCTGGCATAGTGAGTCACCCAGGAGAAAATGCTCATGGAGCTCAGGTCTCTAGTACATATATACCTGCTCTCTAGCTCTGTGTTAAGTATGTGGACTTTTCCATGGGGGAAGTGACTCAAAGCAAGAAGGAACTTCTTCTAAAGGAAAGTTAGATTTTGCAGAAGGAAAGGAAATCATAGAATATTAGGTGTTGGAAGGGACCTAGAAAGATCATGCTGGGGACATGTGTGGGTGTTACATGAGAGTGGATGGAGAGTCAGAGAAAGGTCATGTCAGTGGTGGTACATGTACGGTGGAGTTCATTTCACTAGAAGTTCGGTGATGATGTTCAAGCTAGTCACTGATTACCTTTCTGACCTATGAGGACTAGTTCCTCCAGAAGGCAATCATGTGGCCCCTCTTCGGTGCCCAGACTGGGATGGGAAAACCTTCCTCTTTTTGTTGACATTTGAGAGAGTCCATGACCCATTTTAAAAACTTGGGGTACATCAGATGAACTCCACTGTGATGTCTCCTACAGCTTTGCTCAAGAACTATTTTGTGAGGAGTCTTCTAGTATTGCAGTAAGATGTGCTAAGCCAGAGCCTGCTTTGCAGAAATTCCATGTACTGTTCCCAGGCACAAAATAGATCATGCTACTTTCAACACCAGGGGCACGATCCAAGTCCTGTTACATAAAGTTATTCAGGGCATTGTTTCAAACCTCCTATCTGCTGAAAGTAGATGTGGTTCCCCGTTGGGCACTGAAGTGTTTGATGGCGAGTTCATCTCTTAGAGAAAGCAGTGCTATCCAGGACAGTTTCATCAGGTGAACAGAAGCAGTTGTGCAGGCAGTGAGACCAAGCTGACAAAGCTGCACTGTACTGCAGCAGTTTGTGCTGGAGTCATGTAATCTAAATGGAAAGAAAATCATTGTCTTCTTTAATTGATTTCAATAGAAATATACTTAGCACTTTTTCTACATAGTCATCACTCATAAGGTTTGACATTTAATTATAACAAAAATACACTCCTTGCGGTTCTATGCTCAAGAAAATGGCTGTTCTCACTGACAAAAAGTGCACAGACAGGGTTGTTTTTTCATCAGCTCTGCTCTTTGAAATGCACATACATGTATGTGGGTGCACACACATGCGCACGTGTTTCTGCTGCGCTGTCCCTCAACCATGCAGTCCATAGACTGCAGAACAATTTAGATGTTCAAAAGGCTAATAAATTAATAACAGTACTGAGCACAGAAGGTTAGTTCCACATGACAGGGAAGAGAAAGTCTTGCTGTAGTGAGAAAAATAATATTTTTGTACTCCCAAATAACATTTAGGGCCTGGCATATGAATGACCTACTTAAGACATCTGCTCGGCATGCTATTATCAACTCTGGATTTTTGTTCTCTTTTTTGTGTTAGGTGCCTCAGCCATCACGCTGCATTTATGAGCCCATAAAGCGAGTGTGCCCTGCTACCTTTCAAACCCACAGTCATCTCTCCTGCCCAGGGTGGCAAGGTGACTTTTAATCTGTAATTGCAAAGTATTGCAGCATATCATGTTTCGTGCTCTGAAATCTTTATGACACATCTAACATCACTAATGCACACTCCAAGGCAGAACCAGAACTTTGAACTTTTTTTTCAAACAGGGAAAATAATTAATCTGGAAAGATACTCTTTAAAATCACAATGAGATTACACAGCTGCCTCTGAGGACTGAAAGTTATAAAGCAGTGTTTGGGATGAGTCTTCAAAGAGTTAATTACTGTCTTCTGATGTTGGAAGAGAATATTAATAATGTCTAATTCATTAAGTGCTTTTCAAGATTTCACACAGCTGGAGGAGGGCCTCTCTGCAAGCTGGAGCTATGGAGCTTGGCCTGAGGAGGGGAACCAAGGCAGGTCTCTAGGAGGCTCAAACCCGTAGAAATAAATGTACAATTCACTGATGGTCAAAATTCAAGAAAGACCTACATCAAGCTACCAAATGTGCTCAGCTAAAATATTTTAAAAGTCTTTTTGTTGTTGTTGTTTTCACTTTTTGATCATTCCTTTCATTCGCATCAGCTATCGCACCACCTCCACCTAACTGCTAGACCAGCACAGTCTGTGCAAGTGCAGGGAAAAATCAGACTAAAATTTTGACCCTTCTGAAATCACAACTAAAATTCTCCTGTGCTTCAGTAAAGCAAAGATGCCCCCCCCCAGCTCTTAAGGTACACAGTCATATACTGCTGGTTTCCACCACGACCAAGATGAGCTGTGTTAAAGAAATGAGTCGGGAGCAGCCAGGGAGGAGTGTGATTATCTGTATAGGACCTCTGGTGCATTTGCTCCTGGAAGGTGTGCTGAAGAGTGAGCCAAAGAGATGGGAGAGGAAACGAGTGCCTTTAAGGGAATGAAATACCATCCAGAAAGGCTCGGTTCTTTTCCCTGTCACTCTCTTAAAGCCAGGCACAACACTGTGAATGACTGATGTTACCTAATTTCACCAGCACACTCAGGCTTTTTAGCATGTGAGGCCATCAGACTTTCTCAACACACATCCCATTTTTCTTTCATATTACAATAATTTCTTTTAAAATTGGCTTTCTGGTTTTGCTTTGAGGTTTGAATGAATCACGTGTGGTTTCTTGACTGAATCACTCGTCATTTCTGTGTCACGCAGCTTTTAGAAAAGCTTTATTTTAATGCGAATTCTGCTTTCATGTCTCCTAAAAGTGGAGGTTGTACCAAGGTTCATTCAGGATCTCCCTTCTTTTTCATTCTTAAGATTCTCCAGATGGCTTTCTAGATTAGTGAGTGTCCTGATGCAGAAGCAATAACAGAGGCAAAAAGCATTGCACTGCCTATTGGCCTCTGGTGAACATGAGGACTTTTGCAGGGTTGGAGCTCTGAAAGCCATTCCAAATTATGGCAACTTAATTCAGAACTGTTTGCACTTGCCAGCTGATGCTCACACTCCTGATCAGTTCTGGGGAATGACTTGCTTATGTAGAAAGAGATCAGGGCATCATCCTTGGGTAACTCTGGCAGACATAAAGCTGTGAAGTAGGCGTGGAGCAGGCCGTGCTGAGCATCTCCTCTGCCCAGTGGTCAATCTGCACTGGCAGGTCCATCCATACACCTTTTTTCAGTGTATAATAACAGGAACTTTCTCCATGTGAGAAAGTGATGGTGTCAAAACATACCTGGGTAAACCAAGTTTTTCCAACATTATTAATGAAGAGAAGCAGGGGAGAAAAAAATACTGCTTAGTGAGCTGCTGTGACCAATAATGTAGTTCAGCTAGTAGGGACTTCAGTGGGGTCCTGGACTCCTGTTCCATGGAGGGGAATGTGCCCACCCCCAGGCTGGTACTTGATACTGATCCATTTCTCACTCCTGGTACTTCCCTTTTGCATGTGCAACTTCTTCCCCTGCTGATTTGAGCCAGTGGCAAAGGTCCCAGGGAGTGCAGGATCAAGCTTCTGGAAGGGCAGATCCAACAGACCAATTTTTGTCGAAGCTTACATGTCCAGCAGGTTTTTGGCATGACTTAACTCAGAGTCTGTTTGTAGCTCAATGGCTTGCTCAAGCCTGTTGAAAATTAATTTGATCATCTTCTTGATGGGAACGTGTATGGCATGTTTCCTTTCCCCGTTTGTGTCTTTTCAAGGACTCTGAGAATCTGCAGGCTAATACATCCTGCTGCTTGCTGACCCTTGCTGAGGGAAGGGGACACAGAGGAGTTCCCCAGCCAGTCATGGTGACACCCTTCTTCCCTCAGTTCTCCGGGGCAAAGCACAGAGTGGAATTAGCCACAGCCCATAGCTGTGCTGCCCATGATACTGTGTTGGGTGTTTACAGCTCTTATTTCATTACTGCAGTAACAGGCAACTTTCTTACGACCTTGGCAAAGGACATCCTTCTCGGTCATGTAAGCCAAAAGTCTCACCTCTTAACTTTTCCTCCTCACTCTCTCCTCACCTGTAACTCCAAATAACATAATACACCTTCTCTCTTTTTTTTTGTCCCTCACTTTTTTTTTTTTTAAGGAATAAAGTCAGTTCAGTTGTGCATAAAGGGGGTATTTACCTCCTCATGCTCTCCCTGCAGAGCTCACAAGCTAGCCTTGCCCTTTTATTTCACCAAATTCCTTTCTTCATCTCCATGGGAGAAAGGAAAGATTGATTTATCTGGTTTCAGGATGCTCTTGCCCTTTCCTGTCCCTCTCTGGTCTTCAGTTGTCTGTGTTTTTTTCTCCTTTTGTATGGACGTGTTGTCCCAGAAAATGAAGTCCTGTAGCTGTAGTTTAACTGTAGCAACAGTTTAGCATGATTGCAGAGCAAATAATTTACACCCTCAAAAATCAATTTTGTTTTATTTTGTTCACGTCTTAGCAGACTCTGCAGCCTCCATTATGCTGGAAGAAGCTTTCACATAAGAAACGGTTATTGTTTGGCTTCAGTGCAGTCACAGCTTTCTCCAGATATGTTAATATTCCGCTGCAGTGTTTTCTGAAGGACTGTTTCACTGCTTTGGATCCAGTACCACCCCTGATGGTGACTAGACTTGTATACTGCATGTGCTTGGCCCATGCCCAGGAATTTCTTGAGAAACAGCTAATGGGTCTGGGCCAAACCCGTGTGAGGAATTTCTCCGTACAGAGAATGGAGTGATTCCTTGAGTATTTGTAGCTGTGTGGTTACAGACAGCCCAGCACAGGCCGTGCTACACCTTCTGCCATTGAGAGACCCCTGTGTTTCCTTCTGAGTGAGGATTACAGATGTGAGGCTAGAGTTTTTGCTGCTGCTCTTCCCTCCCATCTCCTGCTCCCCTGAGTAATTCCTTGTGTCTTTGCTCCTCTTCAGGGACGTGGGGATTTGAGTTTAAGGCAGCCAAAGCAAGAAAGTTAGTCCTCGGAGGACCGTGCGTGACTTTGCTAGGTAGAAGAGCAGCATAAAAATTCAAAGAGAAAGCTGTGGCAGCATTAACTTCACCCCTCTGTGCCTCTTTGCCAGACGGCATGGGACAGCTGTCTGAGCAGAGCCATCACTGTAAAAGAAATCGGTGGCTTTGCTTGCTCACTTGTTTTTCAGTAGCTGTGAGCCTGGCTCTTGTTTTGCATGCCTCACTCCCTTCTCTCTCCCTTTTGCCACTTCATCCTCCCTTACGGTGGTCTCTTCTTGGCCCCTTTCAGGTCATACAGACCATGGGAGATCAGTATAGGAGCAGTTGCACCTCTGAGCCCCTTCCTGGAGGCACAGTCCTGTTCTCTCCTTGCCAAGCACAGTGTGCTCCCTTGGCTGTGACTGTGCTTGTGGACAGGTGCAGAAGTGGGTAATAAACCTGAACTCTCTTGAATGTATCCAGAGGCAACACAGCTGGTGAAAAGGCTGGAAGGAATGTCCTATGAGGAGTGGCTAAGGACTCTGGATTTGTCTAGTTTGGAAAAAAGGAGGCTGAAGGGGTGACCTCATTGCTTTCTACAGCCTCCTGAGGAGAGGATGTAGAGAGAGAGGTGCTGAGCTCTTCTTGCCACTATCCAGTGACAGGACATGTGGGAATGGTTCAGAGCTGCACCAGAGGAGGTTTAGACTGGACATTAGGAACCATTTATTTACTCAGAGGGCGGTCAAACACTTGAACAGCCTTCCTAGAGGGATGGTTGATGCTCCAAGCCTGTCAGTGTTTAAGAAGCATTTGGATAATGTCCTCGATAAAATGCTTTAACTTTTGGGCAGTTGGAGTAGGTGACTTCCAATTGAAATATCTCCTCTCTTCTCCTCAGGGATGTGGGTATTTTAGTGAGTACTTAAAGACTTACCTGAAAACCAAGGCACTGTATATCCCCCAGGGTTTTTGGGAGGCCTGGGGTAGTATGGATTCATGGCACAGCCTGCATTAATACATTTTGCATTTAGACTGCAGGCAGATGCAGAGATTAGCCAACACACTATCATCTTTAATAGTGTTTCAGAGCCACATTAATCCCACAGGGTACCAGCAGGCCTCTATTCTATTCTGAATATAATCTCTAAATTAAATACCTTCATCAGACATCCTGACCATGTTTCTGTAGGAGCAAGAGGCAAAGCACTGCCGACTCTGTTAAAAGTAGGACTGAGCACAATTCTGATAATCCTTTGGCATTACAGAGGTAGAATTTTTTTTTATTCTTTTTTTTTCCTGGACATGCAGCTTCCCTGTCTAAATCCAAATCAGAAGGACATTTGATCTTATTTGTCATACTGCTAGTTTTTGCTGAGAAATGCGAGGCAATTTAGACTACTTTTCATTCAAGGGTCTTTGAACAGCATGGTATGGATGCAGAAAACAATTGTGTGCTGATGTGCTGCTTTCTGCTCGCAGGGGCTCAGCAGCTGTTATAAAAGGCACTCTGCAGATTTACCACAGCAATAGGTATGAGCCTCTCTTCTTCAGGCAGGCTGTGCAAACTGAGTGGGTTATTTGTGTGTGGAAAGATCATAAAGTAGGAAATGTCAGGAAAACAAAAATATAAACTGGCTATGTTAGAGTGAAGATCCAGACCAATGACAATTTGCTGTTCTGCTTTTTGTAAATTAATACCATTTTCTTATTAGAAAACTGTCATAATTAAGAGACTCTCCTTAGTTGACTCAGCCTTCTGCAGGCTGTCTGCTACTATTGATTCAGGGCACTGTTGCTTGCACAGGACTTGAATGATGATAAACAAATAAATCAAAGGTTTACTATTTTTAAGCCTGTAAATATTAAAAAATAAACATTTTGTGTTTTCCCCTCAGTTATTAAAATTGATTCTTTTAATCTTTACCAGCTGCTAGGTAAGGGGAAGGAATGTGCATGGTGCAATGGGAAGCAGCATTGCCATTTCATCTTTGATTGCCACTTAAGAAGGTTTTTATCATCAGCCTTCTCTGTGTTTTGATGTTCTGAAGAACACAGGCACTGGCAGCTCAGCCAGCAGCAGACCTGAGCAGATCACCTTCCTGTCATTACTTTGCCAGGCTTAGCTCTGCGGCAAACTCTCTTTTGGGCAGGTGTCCTAACAAAGCTGATCTCCTCATAGCTTTGTGTGACTCCCCTGGTGCCTACTAAGCCATGGGAGTGTTACAAATGCATTTCTGTTACGACTGAGAGTAGCCAATTTATTTTGTGATGCTGTCAGTGCTCCTGGGAGTTGCCACTGCTGCAGGTGGTTAGTTCCCTACTCGTAGGCCACCTCTGTTATGTAGAAATGGACCTAATACCGAAGCCACTGGCATCCTAGAAGTTAGGATTTGCACAGAAAGTGGAGAAAGAGGTCTGTTGGGTTATCTTACACTCCTCCAATTGCCTAATTACGATGTAAACCTACAACATGATAACCTCAAAAAAAGGGGGAAATGTTATAAAACTGAGGTGATTAATTCCAAGTGCTCTGGCTGCTTCTACTGTGGTTCCTGCAGCAGGATGTCAGATGTTTTAGTAATGCAGCACAGCATAAATTGCTGGTGTAAAAATGAGGGTTTTTTTCCAGATTTGTTAGTGATGTGTATTTTCCTCATCAAAATACACCAGACTTCTCACTCCCCAACCCTTACTTCTGCAAGACTGGGAATGCCAGTTGCAATGCACCCAAAACCATGGCTGAGGAGAGAGAACTTCAGACTGTTCATTGGGATCTCCTGCAAATGGATTCCCGTAGGTGTCACAAGGAGCAGACAGACCTTTAGCATTCACCCAAGTGAGAGTTTTGGGGCTGTGTCCAAAATGAGATTGGTTCTGTTCAATCTAGAAATGATCGGAACAATTTCACAGCTGCTTTGCGCTGGGGAGAGTACCAGTTGTATTCTTGTCTCACCCTCTCCTAAACGTGCTTTTGCCTTGCCTTGCACAGAAGGGCTTCTCCCCAGGTGGATACTATAAGCCTATAAAACGCTAAATAAAAAAAACCTCCCTGCAGAAGGTCGGTCTTTTCTGTGCAAGTATAAATCCAGGCATCTATTGTTTGCAGCATACACTTCACAGATGCAATAATAGCCAAGCATGCTGTTTCAGCGTGTGATAATCATTGCAGCCATGCAAACCCTAGATTTACCTTACTTTAAGTGCTATTTTTGGGTTACTATCTAGAGCAAAGAAACAGTGCTCGTAGGAAAAGTATTAAACTGTACTCAAAGTGCAAGAGAAACTATGTGGGGAAGTTTGCATGAATCCCACTAGTTTTAGTTAAAAATAAGCCCCAGGCTGTCACTTCCAACTTAATGATGGCTGATTGACTGTGCCTTTTTTAATTGTCAGGATGTTGCTGCAATTAGCAACCTGCCTCAGTTTAGGTCCCGTGCAAAGGAAGGCTGGGGGAGCAATTTTGAGAGTAGTTGCTTTACATATATGCCAAAGGTGGGCATAGCTGTCAGGAGGGATGGAAGGATTCTGGGAAGCACCTGAAATAAGCTGAGTCCCCCATTACTGCATTTTTGAGCAACTTGCTGAAAGGTGAAATTCTTCCCTGTGTTTAGGAAGGAATGTATGCTATTAATGGGTGTTTTTTCCTCGTGTTCTTACTTCTGTTTTCACAGCCCTTAGTGTGGTTTCCCTTCCTAAAGGTAACAAAAACATAATATAGTTTTCAGATGTAAGTTACTGTTAAGAAAGGAGCATAGCATAAGCAGTTACAAAAGTCTCCTATTCTCTTACCACTGACAGTTTAATTAATGGGGTTATTTTGAACTTTTGGACCTCACCTTGGACTTTTAGGGGAATTTTATATTGTATTATTAGTTCTCCACTAAGCTGTCTTAGCTGCCAAAAAGAATTTGTACAGAGCTTCCTATATGAACATCAGTCACTGTACCCCCAGAGCAGGGGGGCTTATCTCTCCGTGCTCTGTGAGTACATCTCCCTTTTAGAAACAGTCCATTGTCCTCTGTTTTTTGTTATGGACAGCACTCTTGTTACCACAGGAACAGGCTTTGGCTTTTTCTGAGAGCCTAAATCACTTTCCACTTCCCTAAAAATGTGAAAACACAAATTTAAGCAACCCAAGAGATGACAGCAGCAAAGAACAACCATTTCTAAGCAGGATATTTGTACCAGTCAGATGAAATCTAGCATTTTTATTCAGATTAGGTTTGCTTTTCCATTTGTGCCCACTGCTTGCCCTTCAGTGTACAGGCACCCAGTTCTCCTTCTCCGTGTCCCTAACCTGATCAAAACATCCTGCCATCTCATCACTAAATTTCGGTGTCTAGCCTCATTGTTTTCACTGATTCTGCCTTCCTTGACTGCCTGCCATTGTAATGAATTTCCATCTCCATCATGTGTCTATGGCAAATCCATTTTTAAATGGAACAGTTGTTGGTATTTCAGAGCAGCTCAATTATGAATGACCCCCATCCTTCTCCCAGTCTGTATTAGCCCTCTTGCCAAAGAAGGCTACAGTGGAAATGTAAGTGGATGAACTGAATCATGCATGTTTTTCAAGTGTTATTAATTGTCCGTGTTTCCATTTGTTAAAGGCCTTAGCCAATAACCTCAAGATGTTCTACAAAAGTACATGGATAATAATTTACGAGCTCAATGCAGCCATGCATTAATATACCAAACAGATGCCTGACTGATCCACATGAACCATCAGCTGTAACTTAAACCATTTGTCAGAAAGTTTGAACCAAGACACTGTTTTCCCCATGGTCCATCCGTAATTTGCCCCACAAATTGCTTTCTCCCAGACCAGTTGTTCTCAAATTGAGTCCAGTGTGTAAGATAACTGCTAATAGGGTAGATGAGGACTCTGCTGGGACAGAGATTGACCTTGCAAAATCCTCAACAGCCTTCTTTAGCCTTGCTAGCTTTCTTATGGGCAGATGCTCTTGCTCCATGGGTCCATCCTGCCCCATGGGTGGAACGTCTGTCACAGGTGCACATTTGTAGGCATCCTCTAGTATGTAAGTTGTGTGCCGGACCTCACTGAGAAGAGTCAGCCTTCTAGAGGTGCCTGGACAAGGCTTTCCCATGAGAAGTTGACTGAAGAACCGCTGTCTTGTGTGAGAGGCTTTCGGGTTAGCTGGACTTTTCAGACACGGGGGAAAAAAATATCAAACCAGAGAAAAACAGAAAGGATGCTTTAGCCAAAGTCTCAAAGGTCAAAGGGGCCTCTGGGAAGCAAAAGCAGCATCTGAGATGAAAAGTAGCAGAGCCAGAGGTAGAGATTTATACTTACTCTGTCTGGTGTCTCTCTGCATCCTTACAGCAGTGTTTATCCTGTACCAGCTGGTGTTTTGTTAAGTGTGTGTGCACAGGGAGTGTTAGAAAGGATGTAAACAGTGTGTAAACAGGGTGCAGCATAGTCACAAATGGAGAAATAAAGAATCATCAATGTTATTGATTGCAAAGACCTGATATTTGTGTAGGTGCAAGGTTTTCTTACTAGCCTCAGACAGTAAGAAGGGACGAATCAACTGGACTGTCTCCAATTTTTCAATTTTACATGATGAGGTAATTTCTGATCACTTTTAAAGCCAGATTTGCCGAAGTATACAATTCTGAGGATTACAAACTAATTTGTTTGGGTCTGGAGCAATGAGATAAGCTAAGGCTGCAAAAGCAGCAGGCTCAGCCCCTAAGGAGCATCCTGTGTCAGTGCCTAAATACATGGATAGGAATATAAAACAGTGCTGATGAGCTTTACAGAGATCCACACCTAGCAAAGAGGTGATAGCTGTGGTACAGGTATTAGGAAAGATCACCCAGAATCATGTGGGAAAAAAATTGAAGGACCTTTTCCCCGAGAATAGGCTAAGTGCCAGGACACAATAGAATGATACCCGCAACTAGGATATAGCCAGATCGTTAAAATCCTCCCCAGCAGAGCCTTAGCTTATTGCCATGAAAGCCCATGGATTGATTTAACGCAGTCAGCATGTAAATGGGAAGGAAATGGCTCTTCACCACACCATCTGTTTATCCCATCCCCATAACCCCACTAGTTAACTCTTTTGTGCTTGTCTCTTCGGCTGGCTGATGCCCTTCAGAAATAAATACAAAGCTTTGCACAGTCACCACTTGGTGAGTTCTTCAGTCACACCTTCTGAGGTTAGAAAAAACATCTAATGGTCCCTTTGGGGGCAGGCAGAGCACTTCATTCTCCCTGGGTGTTTGTCACGTAGGCAACCTGCTGGTTTTGCCTGCAAGAGGTTCTGATGCGACTGTCATTAGCAACTTCATTTCTGTACAAGTAACCTTCAGGGAACAGCATGCTTCTCTTTGTGGTGAAGTTTCATGTGGCTGATGCAGTATTTCCATGCTGTCATAGGGAGCTCACTAGTTGGTGGGTAGCTCTCCTTCAGGCTCTTCTGGCTGTGGGCGATTTTCCATGATTTTCTGCCCCAGAAAGGAAGAGCTCTTCACTGGTGCAGATTCAGGTACAAGGAAACATTAACAACATCATGCAAATAGGGTCTTTGCTCTCTAAAAATTCTTTCATTTGATTATGCCATAAATAGAAGGCTTCTGCTTTGCTAGCAATTATAGGTGCCTTTGAAAAACTGTAATTCCTTCAATCTCTTGAGCCGCAACACCCTCAATGGCAGCTCTATGCCAACCCCTTTTGGCTAAAGGGAGATGCTTAGGTGAAAGGAGCACATCCTCTTCATAGCATATTTCTTTTTGACACTCTTCAGTGTTTGCATGCATATATCTTGGGTCTTTTTTGTCTTCTCAAGGGGTTCCTCCCCACATTAAAGGGAATTTTGGTATGTTTCACTAGCCAGCATTCCTTACATACTGCCAACTGAGAGCTCCCAACTGGGAAAATTTTAGCTCTTGCTGGGTGAGATGTTTCCCTTGAAGAATCCCAGAGATACTTGTTAAGGTTATTTCACAGAGCTTTCTATAGTTAAATGAAGTAGATATTAAAAGTTTAAATAACCTTTTGGTCTTTTTTTTTCCTGTTAAATTGGGATTTCCCAATGGCTTAACTGAGTTATTTCATATCTACTACACAGTGGGCTGTGCCAGTCTTTCAGTCAGTGAATGATCTGCTAGAGGCATTCATCTTTTCTGAGTCTTGATTTCAGTTTATAAGAACTGCCAGGTCATGCAGCCAGTGGATTTTATTCTGGCATCTTGTGGCTGAGAAGCAGAGATGGGAGTTACTGAATTGCCCCAGCTTGCTCTCCCTTGCAACATCCCTGTAGCTTCATTTGCAGGGCATCCCATGAGGGAAGTAGGCACAGGGAGAAGTCCAGCAGTCATTTGAGCTTGGGTTTTATCTAAAAGATCTGTAGAAAGGAAGTGACAACTGGCTGCACTTCCCTGAATTTGGTCCAGGCAGGTTCAGTCTTCTTTGATCTGGCAATAGGCTGTATTTATGGGTCAAGAAGAAAAAGAAGTGACTCTGTAGTAATTTTGGCATGGGTGGCTGGTTGAAAGCAGAACCATAGTGCGGTGTGATCTTTGAGCTTGAAAACAGCAAAGGTAGATTAGCAGTTCAGCAGTTCTGAACTAAGCCTAATTAAAACTGCCTTTCTGCAGGGGAACAGTGTTGTGCTGCCACAGGGAGCCTTGTGCCCTTCTCCGGGGTGTGGCATGGACATGCCCCTGAAGAAAAGGACTTGGGAGTGCTTGTGGATGAGAAGCTCACCATGAGCCATCAGTGTGCTCTTGCAGCCCAGAGGGCCAATCGTGTTCTGGGCTGCATCAAGAGAAGTGTGGCCAGGAGGTTGAGGGAGGTGATTCTCCCCCTCTGCTCCACTCTCGTGAGACCCCATCTGGAGTACTGCGTCCAGTTCTGGAGCCCCTATTACAGGAGGGATATGGATGTGCTGGAACATGTCCAGAGAAGGGCCATGAGGATGATCAGAGGGCTGGAGCACCTCTCCTATGGGGACAGACTGAGAGAGTTGGAGTTGTTCAGTCTGGAGAAGAGAAGGCTCCGGGGAGACCTTATTGTGGCCTTCCAGTATCTGAAGGGGGCCTACAAGA